>LBNU01029588.1:0-13468 GCA_014162995.1 Artemisia annua
GCAATTCCCCCCATGGCAGGTACCTGGACCGTGAGTATATTGTGTTGTGGCATAATGTTACTCGGATGATCGTTCTCCTGTGGTATATGTGTTATAATAACCTTTATTCGGTCTTAAGGTGTGAAGGTAAGACTTTGTATTTATATAGATAAGCAGCTAAATTATCTAGTTTTGGAGGATAGGGCGGAATTAGTTGCTAGTCAACTACCAAGTTATCTACTTCTTAACGCTACTATATTTTTGTATTTTTGGTTTTGAAGAAAACAGTGGTGGAGAATAGTGTTTACTTAGATTTCATTACTCCCTAACTATCTCTGTACCATGTAATTAGTATTTTGAGTTTGCGTGGATGACGGTTATTCCTAACACAGTCGTAGGGAGTGCGTTTCAATCCCATGACTCTATAAGTTCCACCTCACTCTATGACGATACGTCAAGCATCCTATCATGAGCTCACCGATAGCAAACCTATGGCATGAAATATACCTTAAAATCGATAACGCACAACACATTCACGTTTCTAAAGACGTTCAAGCTTGTTACCGTATATAAGAGATTAGCCGTTTTCTCTAGTCTAACGTGGATGGAACATTCCCCAAATACAATCACAAACATACACATCACATTTGATAATCAATCAGTTAGTTTCATTAGATCTAAGCAAACACAAAGTAAATTAGCCTAGATGTTGAAAGAAAGACAAGTACAAGCATAAATCACACAACACATAGACATATTGTATGAATAAGACTTATCTTAGATTAAACATGCAAGTTAGAGGGGTTAGATACCTCTAAGGTTCACTAATACACGTTACTAGGGTTAACCCTAAAAGTTCTCCACTCCAAAATTCGACTTATGGTTCCAATAGGTTCTATAAAATAAAGAAAAATCGTTCGTCTATATATATAGAAAACGCGGGCTGACGGCGTCAGCCCAATAGGTGACGTCGTCAGCTCGGCGATTAGGGTTTCCTGACGGCCTTCCTTGACGTGGTCATAATTGCTGGTTCCAGATCTGACGGCCTTGGTTGACGGCGTCACCAATTTGCACTACGAACTCTCTGGCCCGTCACGAGTATTTTTCCAATTCTGGACTTCACTTGTTCCTGACGGCGTCACCTTGTAGAGTGTGACGGCGTCACCTTCTGTAATCTTCAAGGTCTTTTGAGTTTTTGTTGTTTTCCGCACTTTTTCACTCCGAAAACGCCCGAAAATGCTTCTTTTGTGATTTTCCCTTCAAAAGTACCTAAAATGAGAAAAGAAACGACTTTGGGTGAAATCCAAACCAAAAACATACGAATTAGGACTCAAACCGACCCCTAAAAACGTAACATTTTTCGTCTCATCAATATTAAATTGACTACTTGACATTTACATAAACATTAAACTTTTCTTCTTCAGCTGACATTCTTTCTTAAATAAATTCTGACGCACAGGTTGTAGTTGAGAAGAAAATAGAGACTGGTGTTCTTTGGCTTATCTGTTGTTGGAGGATATTCCCATCAAAACCCTAATCTTCATCATCTTTTTAATAATTAGTTTAGCTCAATAAACTTTAATGTTTCATTAGCTACTTGATGCATATAGATGTATATGAATATATGCCTTAATGTTTGATTTTTTGTATTTAATTGAAGTTAATCAGTGGTGGGCATATTATGTTGCAGCCGCTTTCAGGTCTTATTTTGTTTTCCATAAGACGAAGCTATCTTAATTAAAGTTTTTTTTCACATGTTCTCAAATGCAGCCTACTGTACCAGACTTCACAAATGTGATTGAGCCTTTTGTAAGATGCTGTGAATTAGTTGATGCATGTGTTTGGTTGGGGGATTAGACTTGAAATTTGTTTTCGGTATCGAAAATATATGGCTAATGATCCCCTGGTGTGGCATTTTTAGTGTATAGGAATTTAGATAGTGGTTTGGGTTTGTATCCTACGAAGGTGTTTGGGATTATTTAATATATCGGTTATAAACTGATGCTGATAAGAAGCTTAGAGAATAGGTACTTTAAGAAATAATGTTTCGATTTGCTTATTTTTTATAAAAATGAAGTAAGGAGATGACGAAATAACACCAAACTTCTTTGCGGCCTATCGCTTTTTAGACTGGAATGTACGGTGAGCTAAACACATTAGGTGGTCAAGGGGTGTTTGGAATAGTTTAGTTTTTGGGCTTATCGTTATATTTATTTTGCTTAGTTTAGTGTTGTTTTTATATTTAATTCATTAAACTTTAAAAACATTCAAATAGTTTATTGTAAGTTAGAATATGTATCTTTGACATAATTTTAAGATATTTTGTAAGGTGAATTGTTAGTGCTTTAATTTGAAACTTGTGTGATGTCGTTTCTAGGTTACAATCAAGTTCCAAATTCCTTCCACCTGTGAAATTGCACTTCTGATTTCAAACATTGTTACAAATTTCAGTGTGAAACTTGAAGAACGAACTACAGGTTCAGATATGGCGTTGCGTGCTTGGGATAGGTAAACATGTCAACTACACAGTTAATCAGCGTGTACACGACTACCAGAAGCTGTCGAAGATGTATGCGTACCATGTCCCTCATAATCTCTAGGGGAATCGTAATTATCTGTTATTGAAATATTCTCCCTTCGTTGCTTCATTCCTTGACTAAATGATCATGCGCCTATGAGTTTCTTATTGCAAAACCTTCAGTTTCACAAGCACCTCGCCAATGAGAAGGTACTTCAGACATCCTTTTGTCGTGAAAATTCCCACTTTTAGGCCAAGTTCCTGTGTCAAGTACGCTAATGATCATATCATCACCAAAGCCTGAAACGGACCATAGCCCTGAATGTTTCTTTAGTCCTAGAAATTTAGGCGTGTACACTTGCATCCAGTCAATGCAACCAAAAATTCCGCCCACTCTGAAGTTGTGAGTGAAATAAGCATATTTGATTCTGGTCTTTGTTCTGTGTGTTGTGATTTTGACGTGCATTTATCATTTTTTAATTGGTTTAGATCAAATGTAACATAATTTCGTGTTCTATATTCTCAGTGCTATATATGAAGGCGTTCAAATCTCTATGGTAGAAATGGTAACTGTCGTCACCACCTAACCCAAACGGTTTACTTGAGCGCATCTATTGTGGACATGTAGTTGCGATTTCTGTCAATAGTTTTTCTTTTGTTGCCCCTCTTCGATTACACGTTCAAATATTTAGTTGTAAATTAATGTACCAGTATACAGGTTGTGAAGAGAGCTATGTTTAGAAATATTTTTGGCGATTCTTTTATTTTTTTTGTCACTTAATTCTATGTTAAACTACATTTGAGCCTTTGAGGTTATCTGACAGTTGAAGCTTCAATATTGACTATAAATATATGTTCTTTTAAACTGATTACTCTGTAGCGGCGATGATCAGTAGGGACTGCTTGAGTAAAATATATTATGACCATCTTTTTCCTGATATGAAATAGTGGTTAGAAAACTGATTACTGAGATGAATGTAAAATTACCTGTCTATTCTTATCGATTATCTGTTATGATCTTTCAAGTTGTAATGTAAACATTATGGTGACAAATCTTCACTATATTATCATGGTTCGGCTAGCATTTTCTAGGTGAATGGACCTCATTTATCTCAAGGAAGTTGGTGGATCCAGCATTTCACAACTGGGAGTGTGATGGATTTTTTGGCATTGCTGCAATTGCTTTAAATGTTGAAGATATTGACTTTTAAAATTCTACATAGATAGGCATACTTGAAGTTGGTAATAGCTTTAAGAAAACGCTTTTACTCATGTAGAGGTAGGTAATCCCATATCAAGTTACTAAAAATTCGTTAATGCATTCAATATGCCTATCTTAAGCAAATAAGCAGTTTTAAAGAAGCAATCCCACACCCCCTTTAAACTTTAAACATATGTGAGCTATAAAATTCATTAATATAACTGTTGTCTATATAATTTTTTTCTTTTGTTTTGTGCAGGTGTAATTTGGCCTTTTTGGTGATGTGATTTTTCAGGTATACATAACAGGTTAGAGGTGAAGGTATAAAGCCCCAGTAGACCTGCCCTGCTGCTTCCCCTGGTAATTTGGACTAGGTCTCCCATGGTTGACGCCTTTGCCTTGAGAACCCAAATTAGGTCTATCAAGATCTGTTCCATTACCATTCGTCACTCTGGTGCCTACAGCATTAAATGAAACACCATTCACGTGCTGTGACTCATTGAACCTGTTCTTTTCAGCATTTGCATTGCTGGAATTAATCGACGGGCCCTTCCTTAGCCGAGATATCTGAACTCGACTTGTTTCAGCACTAACTACAAATGACTTGCTTGACACAAACCTGTTTTTTAGGGGGTGGTTGTTTAAGCTTATTTGGCCAGCTTACGGGCTTATTGAACTTTTAAAAATTTTATAGGCTCAACATTTTGGGGTGATGAGACGAAAAGTGTTACGCTTTTAGGGGGTCATTTAAGCCCTAATTCGTATAAATGTGATCAAATATTGCCCTAAATCGTTCCTTTTGTCATTTTAGGTACTTTTGAGAGGAATTCTGGAAAACATGCATATTTGGACGTTTTTTGAGCATAAAAGTGAAGAAAACGACAAAGTCTCAAAGAAGCAGGATTTTACAACCTGACGGCGTCAGGAGTCACAAGGTGACGCCATCAGCAAGGATGACAAAAGAGTGGAATTCAATTATCAAACGACAGGCCAGAAAGATTTCAAGAATCTACACCTGACGGCTTCAGGTGTTAGAAGATGTAGGCCGTCACGTGTTAAGTTAAAGAGAGACGGCCCAGAGAGTTTTACAAGCTGACCACGTCACAAATGGATCTAAGCCATCCGAGAACCCTAATGGCGGCGAGCTGATGGCGTCTGGCCCTATAAGCTGACGCCGTCCGAACTTATTTTCTATATATTTTTTCCAAATTTTCATTCATTAAGGGTGGAACTTTGTGGAGAACTTTTAGGGCAAACCCTAAAGACGAATTTTCTGTGACTTTTAGGGTTTCCAACCCTTGGAACCCTAGTGCTTAATTAAAGATAAGTCTTCACTTTAATTCAATCAATATGTCTATGTGTTGGTTGTCTATCTATCTTGCTTGTCTTTCAATTAACATGAGTAGCTAAATTCTCTAGTGTTTGCTTAGATCTAATGAAACCTAACTATTAATTATTGGTTAATTGGTGTGTGTTGTTGTTTGTTGGGATGATTGTTTCATCGATGTTAGGCTCAAGAAAACTGGCCAACCTCCTTTATGGTAACGTGCTTGAACGTCTTGGGAAACATGTAGTCGAGGCATACTAGGCTATTAAGGTAGTATTTAACGCATGAGCCACTGTTTACAACCCCTATGGTTGTGCCGTGCATGGCATAGGGCGAGATAAGAGCTCATAGAATTGGAGAGATATGTATGCCACTCCATGAGTTATTAGGAATACACCCTTCATCCACACAAGTAACACACATATCAATTAACCGGTAAAAGATAGTTAGGGAGTAATGAAATCTAAGTAAACACAATTTTCTCCATATTGTTTTCACAACCACAATAGTTTAGATATTTATTTTATTTTAATTTGCATAAGTAGTAAACTTGGGTTAGTTGACTAGCAACTAATTCCGCCCTTCTTCCAAAACCGAGATTTTACTTGCTTTCCATAAAATATAAAAATACAAAAAGAATCTTCCTTCCACCCTTAGACCTATTAGAGTAGTTTTTCTATCCTAACGAACACTATTCCCTGTGAGAGAACGATCAATCCCCCGTACTTACCACTATCCTATACTACATCGGTCAGGTACACTGCCTGGTGGGGTTGTAAGCCTCTTGAGATCCCTCGAGAGGTAAAACCTGTTGTAAGGTCACAAAACCACGCATCAAGTTTTTGGCGCCGCTGCCGGGGAATAGTTATTGTTTAGGTAGAATTTTTATTTCTTTAGGTCTACTCACTAGATTCCTTTCTAGTGAGATTTTTATTTTCTTTTTCTAGGATTTCTTTAGTCTATCTTTTTCTTCGTGTTTTTGTTCGTAATCTTTACCATCCGCCATCATGGAAGGTGGTAACATCCTTGATCCCAACAACCCAATTCAACCAAACCACCCACCACAACCAAACCAACCTCCTAGACCCCGCACCTTAGGAGAGTATTCCCGACCTAGCCACCTTGGCTATCGAAACACCATTGAGCTCACTCAAGGAGCCAATGTCACTCCCTTGCGATCCGACACCATCCGGTTGGTGCAAAGCGGATGCGCATTCCATGGACTTCGTTCCGAAGATCCAAACCAACATCTCAAGGATTTCCTCAAAATCGTAGATTCCATAGACCTTGATGTTGCAACTCGAGAGACGACCCGATTGCGTCTCTTCCAATTCTCTCTACGGGACCAAGCTAGTCAATGGCTTGAGCGACTTCCCGCAGGATCCATCACCTCTTGGGACGATCTCACAACTCGTTTCCTTGCTCAATTTTTCCCACCGGGGAGAACTACCAAGCTAAGGAATGATATCTTGGCGTTCCAACAACGCCAAGGCGAAACCCTCTACGAGGCATGGACTCGATTCAAGGACTTACTCCAAAAAGTCCCTCATCATGGCATAGACCTTTGGCTCCAAGTCCAAATCTTCTATGACCACATCAATCTCCACACGAGGCAAACCATTGACCAAGCGGCCGGTGGCAAGCTACGTGATCTAAGTGCGGAACAATCATGGGATCTCCTAGAAGATCTTGCTCTATATGACAACGAAAGTTGGAATGATCCCCGTGATTTGAATAAAACGGTCAAGGCAATATCTTTGCCTTCGAATAATTCAAGCACTTCCGACCGTAGGATCATAGAACTTGAAGACCAAGTCAAGTTTCTCATGAAATCCTACGAAGCTCCTAAACCTTCAAGCCAAGTGAACAAAATCACTTCTTCGTGCGAATTATGTAGTGGTCCCCACGACACTCGTGATTGCATGGAACTCCCCGAACAAGCTTTTGCGGACTACGCATCCACGCGTACCGACGGAGCGGGAGATAAGTGGTACACTTTCAAACCCGAGCCAAACCCTTATGGAGATTCATACAACCCCTCATGGAAAAATCACCCCAACCTTAGGTGGAAGTCAAACCAAAACGCACCCCAAAACAATTCTTCCAACCCACCTAACCGGTTTCAACCCAACGGTAATTCCTCAAACCGTACCTTCAACAACAATCCTTCCAACAACTATGGTAGTACCAACAACTTTGAAGGATTGATGTCCAATTTTATGGCATCTCAAGAAGCTCGCATAGCTAAATTCACATCCGAATTCAATCAACAACAAGTAGAGATGACCAATAAAATTGACAACTTGTTGAAAGCCCTCAACAACCAAGTGCTATCACCCCCACAAAAGGACGCTAGAAACACCAATAGCGAACCACAAATCAAGGACCCCTCTTCATCCAAACATGTCCACTTCGTAAACGTTGTGACCATTAGACCAATTGATAGGAGTGAGAATGATAGTGAATCAAAGGATGAGAGTAAGGAATTAGAGGATGATAGGAAGGCTAAGGTTAGCGAAATAGAAGAAGTAGAGGAGGAGGATTACTTCAATAGGTTACCCACTAAGGAAGAGCGAGCATATCATAAGAATCTATTCGATGACTCCGAGACCCCATACATCCTAGGTAACCCAATTTTCAAGGTGGGCGATCCATCTAATCTCAACATACCATGCAACATCGGGCATTTGCATATTTGGAAAGCGTACATTGACCCTAGATCACCCATTAACATCATGACTAGAGCTCAATACAATTTGATAATGAAAAGTCAACTAGGGTATAGAGTGTTTCCCGATAAGGGATGGATTAGTAACTTCACGGGAAGAGTTAAAGGATTACCGGTTTATGTAGGAAACTTTACCTATGTCACCGACTTTGTGATTGTAGAAGATATCCGCCCAATAATCGATGCAAGTGTGACCCAAGTAGTCTTAGGCAAACCATTTATCGAGGTCTCTAGAATGACTCATGAACCTTCCTTAGGGATAGTCACATTTAAGGATGAGACCGATGAGGTGAACTACCAAATGCCGTATAAGATAGAGCAATACCAACACTTGTCAAACGTTGAGAAGGAGCTCAAACAAGCGGTTTACTATAGGAATGATGAGGATAGACGTAGGGGAGTAGACTATGTCATGAAAAGGATTTTCGGTTTCTATAAGGATTGTTTGAACTTAGGGCCCGAATACAAAACCGGAAAAGAGGATGACTTAGGAACCGAGACCAACGACGAAGTCACGTAACGTACGGTGACTTTGAGTCTAGCTACAAGACTCGTAAATAAAGAAAAGCGCTTCTTGGGAGGCAACCCATGTTTTGTGTGTTTTTGTGTGTTTATTTGTTTCCGTATGTAAGTTATATTTCTTGTTAATGATTCATGCTTCAAACTAAATTGTGAAAATGCTTTATTTTGTTTTTAACTTCGTCTTAACTACATATAAAGGTATTTTGCAAAAGATAAGTGTAAGGGAAATCCAAATCGGTTTATAAAGAACGAATGAACATGAATCATAACAATAAAATTAAATTACATATTAGTACTTGTTTGAGTCAAATGCTTGTATCGAGTCATAATGAATTTTTGCAGGAATTCCAGGAAGTAAGATCTAGTTTTTCCAGAATTTTTCCCGGAAGCTTAACATGAGAATTCTGTCAGAACTTTCTGACGGCGTCAGATTAAAATTTTCTGCAATTTTTGAAAGTTTTGTATTTTTCCGGAAAGCTAAAAAGTTTTGTCAATTCTTTAACTTATAATCTCCAGGAATTCTGCAAAATATTCATTCCACAAGCATTATATCTTATTATATAGATTTTACCGCCGATTTTATGCGAGGTTGGCCTTTATCTTTTTCAGGTTAACAGGTTATTTTAGACAAGAAGACGTTTATTATTTTGGAAGGAAAGCTTTGAACGCTCGTCTATCTTGAAAGAAGATCTAACCATGTTACTTCACTATCCACATCAAACGATTCAGGGGAGTATTTGATTTCATTCTTTCATCTTATTTACTTTTACGTCTTTTATTTGAATATTGGGGACAATGTTCGGTTTAAGTGTAAGGGGGTAAATGAAAGCACCGTTGAGAATATACTTACGCTTGATGTTTTGCTTTGTTTGATAGTAAATTTGTAATAAAACCAAGAGAAATGTTTGTTAGGGCAATTTTATCTTTGGTGCATTATTGTGAAAACATTTGTTAAACCCTTAGTTAATTATCCGGTCAATTACATGGTTGCTAAGTTAAGTCATATCCTTGTACATATTGTTTTGGGACGATTGGGACTCATGGGTAAAGTACTAGTGTAATGAAGTAATGGAAAGAACAACATTATTACCCCCATACATGCTCAATATTTAAAAAGTACTCCAACTTTTTCGATTATCTTAATTCGAGTCATTAGAATAGTGATTGTAAAGTTATGTAAAGATTCAAGTGTAAGGGGAATGCAAATCCCCTATGATGTATTATTTTGGATGGTAGGACAAGAGTGTATGAAAAAAAAATCGAAAAATCAAGAAAAATACAAAAAAATATGAAAAAGAAAGAAGAAAAACATACGGACTACCATCCCGTTTCCTTTTATGTTTCTTTTTAGTTTTTGTTATTTCATTTTTAGACTAAGATTGAGTCGAGTCTTGACTTAAGCAACGATGTAGAGTGCATGTATTTGATCATGATAATTAGCTTGCCACCACTAAATACCCTTTATTCCAACCAAACCGTGTTATCATATCCCTACACCTTACGTTACAACCCTTTGGAAAGACCTCTTAGATAGTTTATCTTAGGTGCTTACGCCTAGTGGAGGAGTAATTGATCCTTTCCCAAGCCTATGGTAATCTATTTGCTATGACAGGTAGTGAGTATTATTTTCCGTTTCCATTTATGAGATATAACTTTATGACATTTGAGAGATGTGAGAATCCAAACACTATTTGTGAGGTGTTAGTGTATGATTTTCATGCTTATTATGATTAGGGTCGAATAACTATTTGTTGTAATTACTTTTATATTCGTCTTAAATGACCCCTAACTCATATTTTGATTGGAATAAAAGCTCATTTGCTTGAGGACAAGCAAATCTCAAGTGTAAGAGTATTTGATGAGACGAAAAGTGTTACGCTTTTAGGGGGTCATTTAAGCCCTAATTCGTATAAATGTGATCAAATATTGCCCTAAATCGTTCCTTTTGTCATTTTAGGTACTTTTGAGAGAAATTCTGGAAAACATGCATATTTGGACGTTTTTGGAGCATAAAAGTGAAGAAAACGACAAAGTCTCAAAGAAGCAGGATTTTACAATCTGACGGCGTCAGGAGTCACAAGGTGACGCCGTCAGCAAGGATGACAAAAGAGTGGAATTCAATTATCAAACGACAGGCCAGAAAGATTTCAAGAATCTACACCTGACGGCGTCAGGTGTTAGAAGATGTAGGCCGTCACGTGTTAAGTTAAAGAGAGACGGCCCAGAGAGTTTTACAAGCTGACCACGTCCCAAATGGATCTAGGCCATCCGAGAACCCTAATGGCGGCGAGCTGATGGCGTCAGGCCCTATAAGCTGACGCCGTCCGAACTTATTTTCTATATATATTTTCCAAATTTTCATTCATTAAGGGTGGAACTTTGTGGAGAACTTTTAGGGCAAACCCTAAAGACGAATTTTCTGTGACTTTTAGGGTTTCCAACCCTTGGAACCCTAGTGCTTAATTAAAGATAAGTCTTCACTTTAATTCAATCAATATGTCTATGTGTTGGTTGTCTATCTATCTTGCTTGTCTTTCAATTAACATGAGTAGCTAAATTCTCTAGTGTTTGCTTAGATCTAATGAAACCTAACTATTAATTATTGGTTAATTGGTGTGTGTTGTTGTTTGTTGGGATGATTGTTTCATCGATGTTAGGCTCAAGAAAACTGGCCAACCTCCTTTATGGTAACGTGCTTGAACGTCTTGGGAAACATGTAGTCGAGGCATACTAGGCTATTAAGGTAGTATTTAACGCATGAGCCACTGTTTACAACCCCTATGGTTGTGCCGTGCATGGCATAGGGCGAGATAAGAGCTCATAGAATTGGAGAGATATGTATGCCACTCCATGAGTTATTAGGAATACACCCTTCATCCACACAAGTAACACACATATCAATTAACCGGTAAAAGATAGTTAGGGAGTAATGAAATCTAAGTAAACACAATTTTCTCCATATTGTTTTCACAACCACAATAGTTTAGATATTTATTTTATTTTAATTTGCAAAAGTAGTAAACTTGGGTTAGTTGACTAGCAACTAATTCCGCCCTTCCTCTAAAAACCGAGATTTTACTTGCTTTCTAAAAAATATAAAAATACAAAAAGAATCTTCCTTCCACCTTTAGACCTATTAGAGTAGCTTTTCTATCCTAACGAACACTATTCCCTGTGAGAGAACGATCAATCCCCCGTACTTACCACTATCCTATACTACATCGGTCAGGTACACTGCCTGGTGGGGTTGTAAGCCTCTTGAGATCCCTCGAGAGGTAAAACCTGTTGTAAGGTCACAAAACCACGCATCATGGGGTTACGAGCTTATCAAAGATGCTTTTTCATACTGTAATTTTCAATGCTCTTAACTGTTTTGTTAAACTCATGTACAAAAGAGGTAAGAGATCATTGTGGCTTAGCTCGATAACTGCACATCAGCTCCACAGAAAGTAAGACCCTCTTAAATCATGACACTAAGATGCACACGTACTGAAGTATGTCCACTCTGCACATGTTTTGCATCGTGATCTAAAACCAAGCAACTTGCTTCTTAAATCAAATTGTGCCCTAAAAATCGAGGATTTTGGGCTTGCTAAAATGACTTCTGAAACAGACTTCATGACTAAGTATGTTGTTAGTCGATGGTACCAAGCACCGGAGTTGCTCTTAAACTGTTCAAAATACACAGCAGCTATTGACATCTGGTCAGTAGGTTGCATTCTTAGTGAAATTATGACCTGACAACCACTGTTTCCAGGAAGAGATTATGTTCATCAGCATACACTTATCACAGAGGTAACAACATTTCTAACACTGTTTCATGAGTTACTTATCTAAAGATCTTTTTCTAAATTTTGTTAATAAGATAGGGTTTGACCATTCGCTTTTTTCTTTGACTTTCTATAGCTCATAGGATCACCAGATGATGCAAGTCTTGGATTTCTCAGAAGTGACAATGCAAAAAGATACGTTAGACAACTTCTTCAATATCCAAGGCAACAATTCTATGCTAGATTCCAGAATACATCTCCCGGAGCTGTAGACTTGCTTGAAAAAATGCTCATATTTGACCCAAATAGGCGTATTACAGGTATCATTCTAAGCATAATGAGCTTCCATATAACTTACCAACAATCTGCATGCACAAGTACATCATGTATACGTTTGTACATATAGTTCGTGGTTGTCCTCTTGAATAAGTTCTTATTTTTTGTGCTAATTGAAGATAATGAGGCATTACGTCACCCAAGGCCATTTAGTTTAGACTTTGAGCAGCCATCATGTACCGAAGAACATATCAAAGAGCTATGCTCTGAAGTTTGAACTGTCAGCTAAATCTCATTTGATGTATTTATTCATTGCTGAGCTTATCGTGATTTATTTCATTATCATGGCAAGCAGGGTAAGGTTAAAGAAGTTAAAAGTAGAAATCATGTTTTTGCTATGTATCATATTATTTATATCCTTATCAAGTGAACATTATATAATCTACTTACGTTTGCTATATGTAATACTTATTGAATGTACAGACAGTGGTTGAAGTGGCAGATGATGTTGCTTAGTTTATTTGGTGTAATTGATATTAAAGGATATCTCAGATGTTGATAAATAGTCAAACACTTATTCTGGTAATTTTTATATTAAAGGATATCTCAGATGTTGATAAATAGTCAAACAGTTACATTGAACTAAGTACGAAATCAAACGATATTGCAATTTCATGGACATTTATGATATTTTTTAAAGGGGACAACCAAGTAAATGAATGAGGACATAATGTGTTGTGCAGGAAGGAAAACTTCGTCGCAAGCTGAAAGAATTACTGAAAGGTTATGAGGATGCCCATTTTGAAGCAGGCTTTGCTACAGGAAAAAGGGAGTAGTTAATTAGGTGTTTGAATTAGAGGGGTTAATATCGACCCATTCACTTACGAATGGGTCAATTCGAGTAGCTTGAAAGGGAAATTCCAGATTGCTCGAAAGCGTTGAAAGTAGACAATGTATATCTTCATCACATAAAACTTCTAAATCATTTTATTAAAAATACTAAGATTTTTATTCAATTGTGAGCATCGAAATTAGTATAGGTTTTACCTCTCGAGGGATCTCAAGAGGCTTACAACCCCACCAGGCAGTGTACCTGACCGATGTAGTATAGGATAGTGGTAAGTACGGGGGATTGATCGTTCTCTCA
>LBNU01029588.1:13558-38678 GCA_014162995.1 Artemisia annua
CCGTCATTTGAAAATTGGATTCCACTCTTTTGTCAAGACTTTCTGACGGCGTCACCTTGTGACTTCTGACGCCGTCAGGTTGTAAATTCACCATCTTTTGAGACTTTGTCGTTTTCTTCACTTTTATGCTCCAAAAACGTCCGAATATGCATGTTTTCCAGAATTCCTCTCAAAAGTACCTAAAATGACAAAAGGAACGATTTAGGGCAATATTTGATCACATTTATACGAATTAGGACTTAAATGACCCCCTAAAAGCGTAACACTTTTCGTCTCATCACATATGTATAATGCAAAATATATAACATCAAAATTTGAACACATCTTTTAGAACATATGTTGTTATTTAAGGTGTTTATGCTATTTGAGAAACAAAACCAAATTAGGTAGCTGATATGTTGCCGTTCAAAAAAAAAAAGGTAGCTGATATATATGTTGTTTAGGTTTATTTGGAGTAATTGATATGCTCACTCTTGTGTGCTTTTGATTTGAAGTGTGCATGATGTTGACGCGGATTAGGTGATAGTGTCCTTTGTTTATACTTTTAGTTTTGCACCCTGTTTGTACAACGAGTGACCAAACAACCAAATGTTGAGGTATACATTTTTGTTTTACAATGCCTTTATTGGCCAACTTGCTGTCTATATAAGTTAGGCGTGAAGAAGTTTTAGTTGTTTGAGTTTTTAGTTTCTGAAGTAACTCATTAAATGGGACTATACATCGGAAGTGACAAGGTTTGTAACAAGATGAGTGGTGATAAGCATGTCTCACAGGGCCGTCCTATTGATTTGGGTAGCCCGGTGCAAAATTACGAATGAGGCCCCATAAATCACGAAAAGTTTAACTACTTTTGAAAATAAAAAGTTTTTTGATATTATGCAAACACACTAAAAATTCAACTTTGATAATATTTAACAAAAACACTAAAAATTCAAAACATTATATACTTAGATATGTATAAAACTATAAATATTAATGGATGTATACTAAATTGGAGGCCCCTTACAACGAGGGGTCCTGTATTGTTGCATCACTTGCACATGCTAATCGCCGCCACTAGTGTCTCATAAGCGACATAGAGATTTTCGTAAATATGTGAGCAACTAAAATGACCACCCAGTATTGGTGGCACTTTCAATACACTTTTGACATTTTTATTTACAAAGATTAACATGTTACACTATCCTATATAGTTAATACATTTTTATTTATAATGTTTGTTATATTATTCTATATGTAGCCTAACATTATAACAATCACTAAAAAGTCAAATGTTAACATTTTTATTTATAGAGATAAGAAATTTTTTACTTTACACACATATTACTTTTATGCCTTTAAGTATGTTGTAATCAAATTTCTCAGAGCAAATAATTTTATCCAAATTTTCTACTTTAAACCCAATGTTTGTTCTTAATGGTTTCATTGCACAATGTCATTTGGTGATGTTATGACATACTTTAGTGGTGGAATAGGCACATCATAGTTCAAATTCTGCCCGGTCATTACCATATATATTATCTTCTATTCAAACAATTATTTATAACTGTAGAGTTTATAGGATTTTGGGACCAGTTAGGAAGTTTGATTGATACATATTTATGGTTGTATATACTAAATCTGAGATCATGTTATTGTATGGCAGGGTTATTAAAATACATTTGATAGTTCAAGGCCAAGGTTACCAAAATACATTTCTCATTTGGAATCATGCTACTGCTTCGAGTAATGACACTATCTACAACTATTCAGTTGGTGTTTTTTTTTTTCTCCAAAGTTCTTCGCTTACAGTATAAGCTTTAAAGTATGCAAGTGGATTATAAAAGAATCGACTACACTAATATGTAACTAACTTTCAAGCATATGTGACTATACATATATATATATATATATATATATATATATATATATATATATATATATACATAGACTGAGGATCACGTGCGGATATTCATTTTAGTGCAGACGTACGGATGAATCTTGGCCACCCATTTCAGATCTAATCTTGACTTTTTGTAAAAAAAAAAGTCAAGATCTGCGCAACTATCACGGTACCAATTCACCATTAAAACGATTTTTTTTAATTTTTTTTCCTTTTGAGCGATCCTTACTATTGTTGTATTCTTTACTTTTTTTATTTTTCCAAATTTTTCTGAGCACTTTTTGTTTTGTGATTATGAGTGCTACCGTGATATTATGGATATTATGAAAGGGTTTTATGATAGTTACGGTGATATTATAAAACCAACGTGATATTAAGCTTTTTTACATGTAAAAATGAACCGTGATATTGAAAAAGTTACTTTGATATTAGTAAATAACTTAATATCATTGTTTTTTTCATTACGATATTAAAAAACTTACGGTGATATTAAAAAACTCCAAAACATAAGTATGAGTGTTGTAGTGATATTAAACAAAAATCATAGTATCATAATAACTTTTAACCATGAAAACGATTCCCTTTTCAATTTTTTTCAGCGATTCTTAATTATTTTTTGCCCTCTTTCTTTTTATTATTTTTTCAGATTTTTTTGAATTATTTTCTTTTGAATGGTACTGTGATATTATCCGCACCATCCCTACTTAAAAGCTAATCCGCACCTGATCCCTATATATATAAATATATATATATATATATATATATATATATATATATATATATATATATATATATATATATATATATATATATATATATATATATATATATATNATTAGGTGATAGTGTCCTTTGTTTATACTTTTAGTTTTGCACCCTGTTTGTACAACGAGTGACCAAACAACCAAATGTTGAGGTATACATTTTTGTTTTACAATGCCTTTATTGGCCAACTTGCTGTCTATATAAGTTAGGCGTGAAGAAGTTTTAGTTGTTTGAGTTTTTAGTTTCTGAAGTAACTCATTAAATGGGACTATACATCGGAAGTGACAAGGTTTGTAACAAGATGAGTGGTGATAAGCATGTCTCACAGGGCCGTCCTATTGATTTGGGTAGCCCGGTGCAAAATTACGAATGAGGCCCCATAAATCACGAAAAGTTTAACTACTTTTGAAAATAAAAAGTTTTTTGATATTATGCAAACACACTAAAAATTCAACTTTGATAATATTTAACAAAAACACTAAAAATTCAAAACATTATATACTTAGATATGTATAAAACTATAAATATTAATGGATGTATACTAAATTGGAGACCCCATACAACGAGGGGTCATGTATGGTTGCATCCCTTGCACATGCTAATCGCCGCCACGGGTGTCTCATAAGCGACATAGAGATTTTCGTAAATATGTGAGCAACTAAAATGACCACCCAGTATTGGTGGCACTTTCAATACACTTTTGACATTTTTATTTACAAAGATTAACATGTTACACTATCCTATATAGTTAATACATTTTTATTTATAATGTTTGTTATATTATTCTATATGTAGCCTAACATTATAAAGATCACTAAAAAGTCAAATGTTAACAGTTTTATTTATAGAGATAAGAAATTTTTTACTTTACACACATATTACTTTTATGCCTTTAAGTATGCTGTAATCAAATTCTCAGAGCAAGTAATTTTATCCAAATTTTCCACTTTAAACCCAATGTTTGTTCTTAATGATTTCATTGCACAATGTCATTTGGTGATGTTATGACATACTTTAGTGGTGGAATAGGCACATCATAGTTCAAATTCTGCCCGGTCATTACCATATATACTATCTTCTATTCAAACAATTATTTATAACTGTAGAGTTTATAGGATTTTGGGACCAGTTAGGAAGTTTGATTGATACATATTTATGGCTGTATATACTAAATCTGAGATCATGTTANAGTCACATGTAGAAAAAAAATTTCACAAAATGTTTTTGTCACGTTGTGAAAAATTTTTTTTCGTAACGTAAAAAAAAATTCGTCGCATGTGAAAAATTTATTGATTTTCGTATACATGTGAAGAAAAAATAAATTTCCACATCACTAACTGTGAAAAAGAAATTCGTACACATATGTTAGAAAAAAATAATTTCCGTCACAGTGGAAAAAATCTGATCAGCATGTGACAAAAAAAACAAATTCGTCCACGAGGTGCCTCGACCCAAAGAACAATTCATCACACCTTGATCAAAGAAAAAGATAGATTCCCAAAAAAAAAAATCCTCTCGAAAAATTTTAATTCAACCACACTTTTAAAAAAAAATTTCGAAAATGTTTTGAAAATTCTTTCCCACCTAAAAATTATTCCGCAAAGCTTTTAGATCTTCTCATCTTGCAAATTTTTCAAAAAATTAGTTACACTAATAATAGCCATTAGATCAAAGTTAAAAGGAGGGTAAAATGAGTGGCTATAGAGATTAAGATTCCTCACTCGTGCGTTCTCCAAAAAGGTTGGACTTTCTCCATCGAGCATAACGCCACGCGCGCCCTACTCACGTCCCATACTATTGATTGCACTACCTTATTAGTCATATTATGCCAACTAATTCATAACTCACTATACCACCTAATACTATACCCCTATATACTATTATCAGTACTACCTACGATACCTAATACCCTACGTTATAGCCTACCTAATATATATAGATTACCTAATATATATCACTAGTATAGCATAATATATATATATATACTATATAATACATTACTAGCGGTCGGTAGAGTACTTGTCGATGTGTGTGGTGTGGTGTAGTGTTGTGTTTGCTCACTTGTGAGGTAACACACTCTAAAACTCTTTGCTGTTAGTAATCATTCTCCTCTAACACCTAAAATAGAAATTTCATACGACTTATTCTTTAATGACCCAAGACATCGTAATTGAAATTCCATGTAATACCTCCAAACGAAGGTTTTTTAAATGTTATCGTCGATACATATGTATAGATTTGTCTCGTGCTAAACGAAATTTTTTTTTAATTCATATTGAGGTAAACAATCAATCCAACCATCAATGTCTTCCTTAAATAGAAAAATACTTAAACACCATTCAAGATTGTATCAGAAAGTCTGCCATATTAACTAATACCATGCCGGAAAATATATAAGTGAAGCCACACGTCCTTTTGCGAAGAAAAAATGAAATTCAGTTAACTTAACACCATCACATGCAAAAGAAAATTGGATGCCACGGGCGGAGTCAGTCCGCCGGCCCATGCCGGGCGGCGGCTTCGAAATCATATCATAGATATACTACTCGCAACCTCTATATTAGTACCGGTATTGACCTATAGTATAGGTATGTAGCGTCACCGCCGTCAGCCATGTATGTGCGCGGGTCGGGGGCGGGTAGGGGTACCGCGGCGGGGGCCGTACGGCTAGCCCAGGTACCTACTAATAGCTGGCCGAGTAGGTATGGCCGCCGGGCGCGGGGGTGGAGGGGGCAGTGACGGCGGCGGCGCGGGTAGTACGGCCTATACCGGCCGCCCGGCTGGCGCTAGCGCTCAGCCCGTAGGTAGCGCACCGTAATCATAGATATATACGGCTACTATACGCCCCACGCGCTATAAAACAGTATGAGCTATACGCTACTAAGATACTCAAGTGAATAAATGTTATTTATAAATAAAAGAACTTTCAAAATACACCTTAACCTATCAAATAATTCTAAACGTTATCCTAATTTTTTTTAAAACTATAAAAGGGCCAAAATTAGCCCCGCCGCAACACACTGGTGTCCAACAAAATACGACACACAATATTTATTCCAAACAAATACAACACGTGTCGGAAAAAAACATACCACGATTTCACAACGAGAAACCTCGCCCATACAGTACTCGTAAATGATTATCGCAAAAAATTCTCTGAAATTCTCGCTGCAACGCCTTCTTACAATTAAAAACTTTACCCAAACACCCTTTAAAATGTTATTATTATAAAAAGCTTTACCCAAACACCCCCTAATTAGGGCCATAGGAATATACGCCCATGATTAGAATCAAGAATAGCACCACCATCACTCTTTATGTCTGTGAGCTGCTTTTTTCACCACACAATTCCATCAATTCGATTCATTTCTCATCGTTTTAATCTTCCTCATTTCAATCCCAGGTACAAAATCAAATCTTTTTTAATACCCATTTCTCAAAATCTAATCTTCTTTATGTACTACACAATGTAAATGTTTATAAAGTTGTGATCTTTTTAATACCCATTAATATAAATTTGATTTTTTTATGTTTATATAGTAAATATTTAGGGTGTGTTTGTTTAAGCTTACCTTTTAATTTTTTAAAAGCCCATTTTTTGCCTGATTAGCTTATTATAGGTGTTTGTTTAAGCTTATTTAGCCAGCGCTTATAGGCTTATTGAACTTTGAAAAGCACATAAGCTCAAATGTTTGGGCTTATGAGCTTTTCAACTTGAGCTTAAGAACTTAAATAAGCCATATGCTCATAAGCTCAAAAGTTCAGTAAGCCCATTGAGCTAGTGAAATTAGCTCATAACCTATAGCAAAAATGGGCTTATAAGCCGAGTCAAATAAGCTCATATGCTACGAAATAAGTTTAAACAAAATCCCTCATATAAAGTCGTTATTTTATTAATACCCATCAATCGAAACTTAACATTTCTGATGTATGTATATGCGGAGTAGTACACAAAGTAAATGTTGATAAAGTTGTGATTCTTTTTGTTAAATTTGTATAGGGTTCTTGGGATTGGAAGAATCTTTATGAAAAAAGGTGAAATGGGTACAATGATCAATGGGTCTAATAAAGTTGTTATTAATGATGCTAAGTTGCTTGGTGAGAAGAAAGAAGCTATTCGAGTTGCGGGCCCTGCAAAATTTCAGGTTTTGGGGGGGTTACGGTGTTATTATTGTGTTTTTAGGGTTTATGAGATTTTAAGATGCTTTGATGTTGAGTTTGGAATGACAAAATCGGTTAGTTGAGTGTTTGGAAAAGTATGGTTGTTTAAGGATATATGTGTTAATGTCTTAATGACCTTCAGTATCCATATAATAAAAATCAAATTTTATTGCAACTACTTGAAGATTGATTATCGAAAGTTTACTTTTCAAGTGATTAGGTAATCATAAGCATATTCAGTATGCACAAGCATTAGAAACTTAATAGTACAATAATCTGATAGTCACTTTCAAAATGCAATGCCAACTACCCTCTTAGAATCGTAGATTGCTTGGTTGCCAAAGCCAGGATGAATGTTGTCAACTTCGATTAGAAACATTTGGTTCAATGACTTTCTAGTTCTTCTAGACATTAATTTGGTGCTTAGTGTAATAACTGTTTTTGATCCTTGACCAACTATTTAAAATCCTCAATTCCCCATTACAAAACTTCTGGCCCTATATAAAGTTAACAATTTTACTACTGGGAAAAAAGATAAATTGAGAATGTTGATGCTTGAAAGTTGTATTGTATTTCTTGCTTTTATGTTTGATGATCTAACTTTTTGCATTTGTTTTATTGTATAAACTGTAGGTTATTGCAGATTTCGATAATACATTGACAAAGTTTTGGGTCAATGGATGTCGAGGACAATGTATGTTCACATATGATTTAAAGTTTGGATACTTTTTATTGTTAGTTACATGTTTGTACTTTGTACTGCAATTAAACTAATGTCTATAACTCTATTTACACATGTAGCTAGTCACGCGCTCCTACAGCAGGAGGACCCTAAATACAATGCCAAGAGAGATGAATTGTTTAACTACTATCATCCTATAGAATATGACCCGAAAATTCCAACTGATGAAAAAACAAAGCTCATGGAAGAGTGGTATGTTGACCATCTTTTAATGTTCATACACAATTTATTCTTCTAAGCATTTTTAGCACTTCAATATAATCATAATACTTATGTAAATGTCCGTTTTTTTGTACAAATGTAGGTGGGGTAAGACCCATGGTCTCCTTATCGAGGGAGGTCTTACATATGATGCAATAAGAAATTCTGTTGCTAATGGGGTGATTGCTTTCAGAGAAGGTGTTGTTGAGCTTTTTGAGTTCTTAGAGGCAAGTTTTAGCATATTTTTCTCTTCCTTTTGTACCATTTGAAGGGTTTTTAGAGGTGGGATTTTGACCGGTGAAGTTATGGACGTGTCAATTCGGATTAAGTTTCATATCTAAAGGGTTAAAATGGGTTCAACCCTTCAGATAGAGCCCAAACTGTATATTCGACACATACAGCCTTCTAATTTATTTAAGAAGATTTCTTGACTAATAATTAAACTATATTTTATCTTCGATCGTGTTCACTACATGTTCTATGCACAATTAATAATGGCCATAAAACTGTTTTGGGTATGATATATCTGAAACTTTTTTTCCCTTTATAATCTGCAGGAAAGAGATATCCCAGTTCTGATATTCTCAGCAGGTCTAGCGGACATTATTGAGGAGGTAAGTTAAACCACTACCATGTGATCATTCTTGTATGACACCTGGCAAATAGTATCAGTTATACAGCTAATACTTCTAATTTTATCACATTTTGTTGCATCAGGTTCTTCGTCAGAAACTTCATAGAACCTTCAAAAATGTTAAAATTGTATCAAACCGGATGAAATTTGACCAAAATGGTAACCTAGTGTCTTTTACAGGTAATGGAAGTACTGTGAATTAATTTTTTATGCTAAGGCAATCAAAATTTTACTGTTAATCATAATTTTCACATATGCACAGGGAAGTTGATTCATAGCTTAAATAAGAATGAGCATGCTCTTGATATGGCTGCGTCGTTGCATGATCACTTGGGTGAAGTTGATGAGCAAATGATTGACAGTGCCGCTGTGAAAAAGAGAACCAATGTCTTACTTCTTGGTGATCACATTGGAGACTTGAGAATGTCTGATGGTCTAAATTATGAAACTCGGATTTCTGTAGGATTTTTGTAAGTCATAAACCATCATTTTAGTTGATCTTGCCCATAGCCAAAATGGCAAATTCTTAAAATTCTTCTTTCCACTTTTGTGCAGGAATCATAACGTTGAAAACTCTCTTGATAGCTACCGGAAAGGCTATGACATCGTGTATCTAGTGAGTGTGAATACTTTACTCGAGTACTAAAGTAATTAGATGGATTACTCCTATTCAGATTTCATTTAATTGTTAATTTCTGCAGGATGATGCACCGATGACAGGGGTCGTGAAACTCGTTTCGGAGCTCTTTCCTCCTGCAAGTGATTAAAGTTTTTGGGAAGATATATGCCGGTTTCCCTCTTAAGGGTACAACCTACAAGATATTTCATTGGATGAGGCTTCCCTAAAGCTAGATGTTGCTTTCCGGGTTTTCGTGTTTTCTGACTTGTCTTCTGCATCCAATCTGCTACACAACTATTGAATAATCCTTTTGGTCCCTGATGCTTGTCTTCATTGCCCTTTTGGCCTGATGCCCTCATTAAGAGAGATCTTTATTTAGATTGGGAGTAAACTATTGCTATTGATTACTTGATTTATCAAGATTGTTATGCTAACTGACCCTCATTCTATAAATGACGGAATGGTTCGAAGGTATGAGAAACCGTATCACTCTTTCCAACATTGTAAATAAGTAGTTGAGTAGCTCTATGAAATGCATTATTATTTTCCGAGTTTTGCATGTTGCAATGTGTTCTGCTCAGGATGCCTATGGCTTTGATTTGGAAATTTTAGCCTTGTCTATATGTTTACTAGGTTTTGTATGGCGAAAAGGAGGGATAGATGGCTACGTTTTTATGTACCTTGAATCAAGCATTCAAAACTTTTTTTGTTGTTGTTGTGGTCCTCATTTAACTCATGGGGGAAAACAAAAATAACAATATTTGACTCAAGTGTTACTTTAACAATAGGTAAACTTCTCTTAGTTCAACACTAAAACCGGTTGGCACGAAACTTTAATTTTTTTTTTTTTTTTTTTTTTTTGAACGGCAATTGTGGTTACATGGCTCCTAGCCTAGAAGGCGTAGCGAGCCCACACAACCAGGTTGGGTCCGGCCCAGAAACTTTAACTTGACAAAAAATCATAGGCGCAGTCCGACCTTTTCAAAAGTGCAGCGACGGTCCCTGTAAGAAACCTTTAGTTCATATACAGTCCTTGACAAAAAATAAAATGACACACAATCATAAATTCATCAATAATTGATATAAACATGGTATAACAAGCCCAGGATAAAATAAATAAATAAAAACGTTTTTGATCTAGTAATAAGGGTGGTGGTCCGATGCTGGCAGATGGTGGTGGAGTATAGGGTCGGTGTGTATTCATTTTCTTATTTCTCTAGAGTTTATGTGTTTGTTTTGGGGGGTTTCCATTTAGTGATTTGGTGGGTTTGTTGTTAACGACGAAAAGGATGATGAATATGGGTTTATTATTGTTGTTTGTGTGCGTGTTTGAGTAAGGAAAAGATGAATTGAGATTGTATTTTGAGAGGTTTGGAAGATGATTATTTTAAGAGGTTGGATTTATTAAGTGTTATCGATGTTTTTTATGTTCTTAGTTTTTCATTTAAATTAAATTAATAAAAAAATTAAAAGGTTGAAGACAAGCTCATTTTAGTCATTTCATTTTGGATAAGTGACTGTATTCAAACCAAAGGTTTCTCATAGGAACTGTGACTACACTTACCGGAAGATTGGACTGCGCTTGCAATTTCACCAAATCACAAGGACGATTTTTTTTTTGGTAACCGTGATTTCCGACCTTTTGGCCGACTAATCCACGGGGTTTGAACCCACCGCCACACAGACTCAAACCGGGTTTGTGTGGCGGTAGGTTCAAACCTCGTTGATTAGTCGGCCAAAAGGTCGGAAATCACGGTTACCAAAAAAACAAACAAACAAAAAAAAAAAAAAAAAAAAAAAAAAGAAAAAAAAAAAAAATCGTCCTTCTAATTAACTTCATTTTAAAATATTCTGAGAATTTATATATACTTTGTATTCTACGAGTGTTGTTTATAGAACAAAATAAAACTAGATTAAGGAGTATAACGAGCTTTTAAAAATCTAATTACATGTTGAAGGAGAATGTATCTTTGATATTACTTTTTCACATCAATCCAAACAAGACAACTGACCTTCAATAAACTAAGTTTTGGTTCGTTACTAAACACCATTGCGCGATATCTTAGTTCTGAAGTTGCAACTTTGATGGTCAATAAACTAAGTTTTATTACTTAAGCTGATTAAACACAATTGTGCGATATCTTAGTTCTTGAAAACCATCAAAGCATGACCTTGAAGGTTTTGTTTGCCGCATAAATAGTGGATTTTATACCTGATTTAACAAGCAAAGATTGGTGCAGAAAAAGAAACAACTCATTGCATCACAATTCCGCAACATGTGTTATTCACAACTAACATCTTATTAGTTTTACTAGTAAATTACCAATCGAAAATTGCATCCGAGTAGCAATATCAAAACATAACATTTATCATATACCAACGCATAGGTTATGGGTGAAGTCCCCCGGTAGAAGTATACATGAGTATTTTATGCTAGAGAAAAAGTCTCTTAAACATTGAGTAAATCAACATTTTAAACTCATAGTTGGATTACTTGAAAGTAAACTGAACTAGGTAAAAGAATAGACTAATAGAGTGATAACGACACAAAACAGTTGAAGTAGAAATTTATACCCTTTGCTTATGTGTTCTCTACATAAAGAGTACATAAAGACATCGACAGCAACATTGCATGACTCAGAGCATCTCCAATGGCAAAAACAATAATAGCTTTTCACTATTTAAATAAGTCTTTTGAAAGGCTTTTTTCTCATTGCATGAAAAGCTTTTTGGAAAGCTTTTTATAAAGACTTGGTATACTTCAAGTCTTTCTTCAAAGTGGTATGTATTAAATGTGTTATGCATTGATTGCATTAAATGCAAAAAGTCATTTGTGTTTTAACCATTGTGGATGCTCTCGGAATGGAAAGTGTGTATTCCTAGTAACCTAGTACAGTAACATATGGATCTAAAACTTCACACATTACAAACACTTGTTCCAAAATTGTGACATCTAATAACATACTAACTACAACAATACTAGACAATAGCGAGACAACAGTATTAAGACATCTAAACACAAAAAAAAGGGTGCAAAACATAGAATCACCTGGTAATTGTTTCCCAAATGTTGATTCAATTTCTCATTTCTTCCTGCCAGTAGTTTTTCTAACTCTTACTATCCTCCGGGTAGATTTGTCACCTCCATTAGAGCCTAATGAGAAGCTCCCACCTCCAGCATTAAACTCGACACTAGACGACTGGAAAGGATTCTGAGGTGTTGTTTGGTTTGGTTGGCCACCAAATTGAAAGGAGGCCGATGCCGGAATTGGACTCTGAGATATTGCTTGGTTCGGCTGGCCACCAAATTGAAAAGAGGCTGATGCTGGAGTTGGATTCTGAGACAGTGCTTGGTTCGGCTGGCCACCAAACTGGAAGGAGGGCATTGCTGGACTTGGAGCTGGAGTTGGAGTCGGTGTGGCTGAACCAAACATGAACCCTGGTGAAGCCACGGGGGTTTGACCAAATGCTGGAACAGGTGTCGGAGTTTGCATAGAATCCTCAGCCATACTGTCCATACTCATGTGATCGTTATTATTCGCTGTGGCACCAGTTCCAAATACCGGAGTCGGATTTCCAAAAGGAGATTGATTTTGAGTGGGGGTTGAAAAGGACGAAGTAGTAGCACCAGCACCAGCACCAAATGAAAACCCTGTTGAACTGCCAGTATTAGATGCACCAAACACCACAGGCGATGTAGTGGCAGAAGGCGTAGGTGTTGCAGATGCCCCGAAATTAAATGGAGTACCAAATCCGGAAGACTTTGCCGGCTCCCAAGTAGACCCAAATACGCTGGTAGTGGGTCCACTAGTGGAATTACCAGACTTTCCCTCTGATGATGCAGTCATGGAACCAACACCGAAACTAGATGATGTGCCGATAGCAGGAGCTGAGGACGAAAAAGGAGACGTCCCAGAGGTAGAAGATTGGATGGAAGTGGTCCCAGAGCCGAACAGAAAAGGCACAGATGATGTAACAGCCATCGATGCCTGTGTGTTTGCCTGAGATCCGTTGGAGACATTAAAGAATGACGCCTGTGACTGATTATTAGTTGTTGAAGTAGCTGCTGGAGAGCTGAAGCCAAAGAGTCCACTTCCGGTGGTGGTGGTGGGGGTGGTGGCAAAAGGTGTACTTGCAAAGGGCGAGTTGGTCAAGTTGGATTTCAAATCCTTGTCATTTGTAACATTGGTGTTCCCAGTTTCCGCCACTGAAATTGTTGGTGCTGTTGAAGTAGCAGACCCAAAACTGAAAACTGGAGCTGGAACAGATGAAGGGATAACTGGTGCTGGAGTAGAAGTAGAGAAGATAGCAGCAGGGGTAGGGGTGGTGGTGGTGGATATAACAGTGGTAGTAGCGGCGGTACTAGCAATACTGGTGGAAGAAACATTTGGAGAGCTAAAATTAAAAAGTGAACTGGTAGTGGCACTAGAAGCAGTAAAAGGAACCACTGATGGAAATGTAGTAGGTTTTGAAAGAGGTGTCGTGTTGGGAGTAGTGTTCACGTTGTTGGTGGAGGTTCCAAATGAGAAAATACCATTTGTGGGTGTAGCTGGAAGAGCAGCAGAGGGCGGAGCATCTAATTTTCCAAATATGTTGGCAGCCTTCTGATCATTCCCATTTCCATCCTTATTGGACTCTGATTTCCCAAATATATTTGCTGGCTGCTGATCACTCCCACTTTCAGTCTTGTTGGACTCAACTTTTCCAAATATATTTGCTGACTTCTGATCATTCCCATTTTCAACCTTGTCTGACTCTGGCAATTTTACATGGCCATTTGCTGTGACTGAGTTGGAGACACTGCACAATAACAAGAGGGATGAGGATCCATAAATGACAAGTAACCTCAAATTTCAGCACAAAAACAAAACATCACAGGTAGCAATTTATTCTCGTTTAATCATGAATCGGCTGATTTGAGTTTTATCTTATCTTAGACTAGTAAATTGTTTTATTTTAGTTTATTAACAAAACAGCCTTAGCGAGTCAACCCAACCTGACCCACTGGAATCCATATTATTAAAGGGGCCACAAACATAAAGTGCGTATAATTTTCTAACCTGGTTGACTCGAGTGCTTTAGGATCTGAACTAGCACTTGGTTTACTATCTGAAAGCCCATTGGCAGAAAACGCAAATGGTGACGCCCTTTCAGCACTTGTGCCAAACAATTGAAAGGAATTTGAATCTTTCTTTAGGGCAACATTATCCATTTGCAAGGTCGATTGCGGAAGCAAATTATTTTGTGTATTTGTAGTTAATGGAGGTGATACAGGAAGTTTAAACCCTAATCCTTGTTCACTAACAGAACCACCAAATCCAACATCAGTTTTCGGGGAAGATACAGGCTTTTCAGCTTCTTTGGGCACAGCCTGTTCTGGAACTTTAACAACCTCTGGGAACATTTGTTTATTATTTTCAACCAATGCAGGGGTTCTAGAAACTCCCGGAAGTATTGAAGTTGCAACGATGTCAGCAGGCAAAGCTGTCTCTTGTTTATTATTTTCAACCAAAGGTAAAGACATGTGCCCATTAGTTTGAATCTCATCATCATCATCATCTACCTCAAATGAATCATCCTCAGGTGCACTCATCTGAAATGCACGCTTCTTCTGAGGAGGTTCAGCTGTAAGCTTTGCAGTTGGCTCATTAATTCTAATAGCTGGTGCTTTATCTTTTGATGTATCTGATAACTCACCATTGACTAAGGTCATCATGCTACGAGGAATTGGGAACTTCCTTGATCCATTATCTTCAACTTTTTCTTTGCCTTTGGAGGTCAGCTCTCGACTATCATGTATCCTTTCATGGTGCTGAACCTCTGATTTCTGATTATCGTGAGGGTAAGAAAGCAATTTCGGCGAATCTACCTTCTCCAAGCTTCTAAGAGCCTGCCCATGGAGCATATCTAACGTCAGTTTCGTGGGGGATTTAGTTGAGCCTGAACTTTTTTCCTTCGGACTCGGTTTTTCAAGGTGCTGCAATATTTTCGTGGCTGTTTGAGTGGACTTTGTAGGAACATTAGCATAGCCCGAGACCGATCCCGTACCATGCATGCTTGTATATCTATTTTCTTCAGCTCCCTTAACAACTTTTGGTTCAGACTCGTTCATTAAAGGCAGCTTCTGACTCCCGTGGTCCGGCTGTTGAAGTGCCGTGTATCCGAGTTCTCTTTTATCTCTTAGCGTTAAGAGATTAGCTTTCTGTCGAGTTCTACGCAGTGGACCACCTGATCCAATATCATCGTCCAGTACAGAGCTTCTACGTTTTAGAGCCTGACAGAGAGCGTGAAAACACTGTTAGGAAAAATAAGAGGCAGTCATTTCTTTTATTTTACCGGGGTAAGTCCCCTTTACCCAAAAAAGAAAAATAAGAGGCAGCTATTTCTACATGTAAATGTGTTGATCTGGGTTTTCTTTATCCATAACAGGTCAACTTGGTAAAGTTAGAAGATTTAACTAAAAAGAATATGGGTCAAGCAGGTGGACAGCATCAAAAGTGTGTTAAAATGCATAAACCTCACAGATATGTTCAGTAAAAAACAAAAGCTGCATTGCTATAATAAGAAAGTAATACTCATATTCAGCATGTTTTATTTATAGAACTCTGGAAAGAACATAGAAGACACGACACATAATGTTTGTAATCAAGGCATATTTCCAAGGAATACCATTTTCCCTCCATGCTGAAAGGCAGACTGAGAAGAAGTAAAAGCTTCATCACGGCCATAACTTGATGTGATTCCCTGATATGATGTAAAAGTATACAGATTCTACTTTAGCAATATTGAAAAGTACAACAGTATGTTGAATAAAGGTAGGCAGACCAAGCAAACCTTTTGGGTAAAAGTTGTAGGAGATCTGGCATATGGTGTGCGGGCCATGCTGTACATTGCCGATCTGCCTCTAGATCTTGGTGTTGTGAATCCATTTTCAAAACCCGTGGAACCATTTGCAATTTTTGGAGCAATTGGTGAGTTTGAAAAGCCCGTTGCGTTATTATGCAGCACTATATCTTGTCTCGGTGCTACCTTAGTAGGCCTGGAACCCATGTAGGCCTTTGCCAGCTGAGCAGGTGAAGCAATATCCTCCTCAAGAACCTGAAGACAATATGACAATATAACAATATATTGCATATTATAACCATGGATAATTGAGTGATAACAAAACCTATAACAGTATCAAGTTGGCAAATCACACATGCTAATTAATTAGGGTAAAATTATGTCAGTATAGTCTAGATCAGGTACTGTCATCACGATAAAATTATGTCTTGATTTCAGATTTTGTCATATAATTGGTGAGTCAAACATGATCACAAAATTCATATTAAATCATCAATAGTACAACCTGATAAATAATATAATTGTAGAAACTTTATGCAATTTTTATTTTCCCCAAATCAACCCATTCACAAGTTATACTGGGTGAAAATTGCAACCTCCGCCAAAAATGTAAAACAAAATGCTACACACAGATACAGCCATGCATGAACACATTACTTACTCTTGAAGTGACCATGGGCGTGGAAATAGCAGCATGTAAGTTATCCCTCTCATCTCCATGTTTTTGCAGCGAACCACTTGTTGACTCTTCAAGCCTTAAAAGAGAAGATGGTGAACTATACGGATTTGCTCCATCCCGTTCAACAACATCAGCAGAAGATGACTCGTTGGTCCTTGAATGCAACAATGCTGTCAACCGTTCGATTTCAGACCTGTTACAGTAAATAATATCAGTAATGGCAGTCTCATTCACCATTTACCTCAAAAGCAAGTTTTTAGTCATACAAATTGCATGTTATTGATAAATGAGTGCACTACTCAGGCTCAAACATGTGATATAGATTAAAGATATGGGTCACCACTCAGAGCATAAGCAATTACATAGAAATCCAGTAAAATGATAGACAGACCTAGTAAAGGTTTTTTGTTGCAACATTTGTTCGAGATCCGATATCCCAGTAGCAACAGATATACTGGCAGAATTCCCGTGTTGCCCTTCCTCCCGAGGAACATTTTGGGGTTCTTCATTAATCTCTGTTCACATAAAAGCTGTCGTAAGGGGTATGTAGAGCATAATAACCATTAAAGTAAAGTAACTACACAGTGGCTAATTAATTCGAATCTTATACGCCGTTCAAAAAAAAAAAATCGAATCTTATACGTTCCACACAGATAACATTGACAACAAACCTAGCTCATAGTTGCATACCAAGTTACCAGTTACCACTATTACAAAACAATAAAATGTGTTTATGCTCATATACTTGATACAAGATTCATAACAAAGTACAAAGACAAAGATCCATTCTATGGTTTATTATGGTTTGTCCAGTAATAGAATGTGATTGTTAATCAAATTATATTTATGATCATGTTTCCGATCATTTCTTTCTTGCCAGAGTTATACAAAGTTCTTCATTTTGCTATTACACCATTAAAGCATCACATGCTATCCTCCAGTTCTGTACCCTAGCCTCAAATAATCTCGTCGCTAAGATATTGCTGCATGCACAAAAGCACATGACACCCTAATTTGAGGCTCAAGGAACTTGTTAAAATATGCGAACTTAAATGTAGCACAAGTCAAAGTTTAAACCAAATTGACAGATGTACAACAGCTGGCTTATCTTATAATAGGCTCCTACTAAAAAAAATCATTCATACATTATGAAACAAGCCTTATATACTCCGAGCAATTTGGGCAAACACATCAATGAAACAATACACATGCTATATATCAAAGCTTGCTCACCCACACGTAACTAAAGTTGAGATTTGATCTAAAATCTCCTAAAATGATATAATAAACGTGCATTGTGGCTTCTACCTAGAGGTCAAGGGTTCGATCCTCACTGCCTACAAAAAGGCCCGGGGTCCTTTTCTACCTTTGGTAGAACCAGATGCAGCCTCTCTACCTTAGGTAGGGGTAAGGCTGTCTACATTTCAACCTCCCCCATACACCGTGGAAGACGGTATTGGGAGTTACTTTACTTAACTTTATTGTGGCTTCTACCTACGCCGTAAGAACTCATAATGCATCTCTCTATATCCCTAACCAATCACAAATAATTCATCGATCAGCCGATTTAGCATACGAAAAACATAATTTTAACCCCCAACCAATCACAAAACCCTAAATTTAACCAAACTAATACACAAATTATAACAAATTAACAAAATTAATAACAATAACTAGCACGAATCATATAAATTTATATATTTATATAACCTACACAATTCAAAGAACAAATAAACCTAATTAATTAACCTGAGGGGCGTTGCAACGGCAGAAACATATTCCGGTTACCAAAAACCGCGCCAAAAAGCTTATTAGCACCAGCATACAACAGCCGAGACGCAGGGTCAACGATTTTGGTCAACAAGTTAGGGTTTTTGTTGTTCCTGATTGCGGTAGGAGGACGAGCGTACGGTGTGTTTCTCCGACGGAGAGGTGTTTTGCGGAGCTTTCCTCCGGCGGATGCGGTGGTTTCGTAGGGAGGTGGTGTGTCACGCGCCGTCGTCATTGATGAGAGAGAGAGGAGGGAGGAGAGAGAGAGGGGGGGATTTTGGGGAAATGAGGGAAAGAGGGAAATTAGGGTTTTTTATTTTTTATATTTGGGTGGGATTCTATGGCTCATTGTCAGCCGTTTGATTATGAGTGTTTTTCATTTGTGTTATTTCTTAGAGCAACTTTAGGATGCGTTTAGTTGGTGAGAAATTCTCCATTTTCCCAAGAAATTTTTCATATGAAAATGAAAAAACTAAAAACGCGTTTAGTTGCATTTTTTTCAATAATTTAAAAAAAAATGAAATTCTCATTTCTTAAATTGTAATAGAAAAAATAAAAATAACAATTCATTATTCTCACTTTTTTCATTTCCAAAATAAAAAACCTGTTTCCTCTAACTAGAGGTGGCAAATGGGTCGGTTTGGGTCATGGGTCAAATGGGTCATGTTTTAAAAATGGGTCTAACGGGTCATGGGTCAGACGGTTTGGGTCGGGTCGACCCACTAAATTATAGTGTTTTCGTCTGATTTTATACGTTTTCGTCAATCTTTTTACGTTTTCGTCAATCTTTTTACGTTTTCGTCCGGTTTTTTACTTTTTCGTCCGTTTTTTCACGTTTTCGTCCGATTTTTCACGTTTTCGTCTGAAATTTTACGTTTTCGTCCGTTTTTTCACGTTTTCGTCCGTTTTTTCACATTTTCATTCGATTTTTTACGTTTTCGTCCGTTTTTTCACGTTTTCGCCAGTTTTTTCACGTTTTCGTCTCATCTTTACGTTTTCGTCTATTTTTTCATCTTTTCGTCCGATTTTTTACGTTTTCGTTCGTTTTTTCACGTTTTCATCCATTTTTTCACGTTTTCATTCGATTTTTACGTTTTCATCCGTTTTTTCACGTTTTCGTACGTTTTTTCACGTTTTCGTCTGTTTTTTCACGTTTTCCTTCGATTTTTTACGTTTTCGTCCGTTTTTTAACGTTTTCGCCTGTTTTTTCACATTTTCGTCTGATTTTTTACATTTTCATCTGTTTTTTCACGTTTTCGTCTGATTTTTTACGTTTTCGTCCATTTTTTCACGTTTTCATTTGATTTTTTATGTTTTCGTACGTTTTTTCACGTTTTCGTCTGTTTTTTCACGTTTTCGTCTATTTTTTACGTTTTTGTATGTTTTTCATGTTTTCGTCCGATTTTTTACGTTTTCGACTGTTTTTTTACATATTAGTCTATTTTTTAAGTTTTCGTCTGTTGTTTTACGTTTTTGTCTGTTTTTTTATGTTTTCGTCCATTTTTACGTTTTTGTCTGTTTTTTTTCGTTTTCGTCCGATTTTTTACGTTTTCTCTGGAAAAAAGGGAATCAAACGTAAAAAAATTACTAAAACGTAAAAATTCTGACAAAAAATGAAAAATGGACGAATACGTGGAAAAACATATGGAAGCGTAATAAATTAGCCGAAAACGTGAAAAAAATCAAAAGAAAATGTAAAAAAATAGGCCGAAAATGTAAAAAAATCAGGCGAAAGCATAAAAAACTGAAGAAAACGTAAATAAAGTGACGAAAACGTGAAAAATCGGGCAAAAATGTAAAAAATCGGACGAAAACGTGAAAAAAAGGACGAAAACGTAAAAAATCTGACGAATACGTGAAAAAACGGACGAAAACGTAAAAAATCGGACAAAAACGTAAAAAAATCAGGCGAAAACGTAAAAAATCGGACTAAAACGTGAAAAACGGACGAAAACGTAAAAAATTGGACGAAAACGATAAAAAAAACTGATGAAAACGTGAAAAAACTGACGAAAACGTAAAAATCGGAAGAAAACGTTAAAAATTGGACGAAAACGTGACGAAAACGTGAAAAAACGGACGAAAACTTGAAAAACCGGACGAAAACGTAAAAAACTGACAAAAACGTAAAAAGACGTTTTCTGATTTGGATTTGACGGATAATATGGAAATTCTTCATGTTAGAGATTCAATTGCAAATAGCTTGTGGGATAAGTATACTAGTCGTCGTCGGGCTCGGATGCAACCTTGATACCATGCTTATGTATTAAATTTGTTTATGTTCACTTTTAGGATTTGATACTTGTGTTTTTTAATCGGGATTTAAATATGTGCTTCTAGTAATGTTAATTTCGAGTATATTATAAATTAAATATATGCTTATGGTTGTAGTTAGTTTTTATTAATTTTATTTGTATTTTATGTTATTTTACTTTTATACTTGTATACAAAGATCCAATATGAAGAAAAGTTGATTATGAAAAGAGAAATGAGAAAAATGATTGCAAATAGCTTCAACTAAACAACATTTCATTTTTTAGAAAAGAAAAAATATAACTCCAACTAAACGCGTTTTCAAAATTCTCAACTCTTCTCTAGAGAAGAAAACCCATTCCCTTCTCAAGGAATAGAGATGGAAAAATTAAGAAATTTCTCTCCAACTAAACGCACCCTTAGTTTTTGCACTCGGTAAGTTACCCGAGTACTTCGCGTTAAACCTTAACGAACCTCAGCTTCATCTGCGTTAAGCCTTACCGGCATTGAAAGGCAATGGTGCGTTAACATGGTGAGTCGTAGTATTAACGCAGCGTTAAGCTACATTTCTATTAAAAAAATTCTCTTTTGGCCCTTGTACTCTTAATATACTTTTATGAATTCTAAAATGCAAAATTTACCAAACACCCCCTATGATTTAAAAACTAAACCATAACTTAAAATTCATTATTGAATACAAAACAATACGAATACATAGACCATCCAATGATAGTCATGAAGCTTTTATATAGACTGGTAATTGTAGATGAGATCTGACTTCTCCTCCCATACCTGCAACACTTGTTCCCTAACCATCTTCAAGAAGACATGAAGTTGCAGATCTGTTTCATCGTTTCTTATTAGAGTTTCTAGACCGACTGTGATAGTTGGATGGTCTTGAGGCAGCGCACGCAACCTTTTGATCTCTGGAGCACGATCATGCTTCTGTAGCATGATTTGAGTTATCTCACATATCAAATTGTTAATCAGCCTGAGCTCTTTTTCTTGTTCATTGCGTAATCGGGCAAGAATTGTTCTTTGTACCCTAGCTGGTTCGTTAGCCATAGTGTTTGTGTGAAATTTAGTTATAATTGTGCGACAATACGAAGTTGAGTAAAGATGGCATTTATAGGGTAAACTAGCCGTTAGAGATTGTTTTTGGAGAAACTAGTCTTTACGGCTTTTATTTAAATTCAAACTTAAAGTAACATTACAGCATATTAAAAATGATACTAAATCATACAAGACCGTTAACCATAAAGTAGCCATATGGGTTGGACTTGCAAAACCTCCCACACGTGAACGTATCTGAAGCTTCTCCCACTATAGCGTTGCTCATAAATGGTCTTTGCAGTGGCGAGACGATCATTGGCATCTACCCCGCTGTTCATAAACACCTCCCTGTAAATAGCGTTGAATATTTTACATTCGGAGTTAAGTGTTGACCATTTACCAACAAGCATATGTTTGTTACGATTGTCACCCTGATTCTTATTGTTGAACTTGTCTAAAACCCGATTCCAAAAGGTGTGATCTCTCTGGCCGAATGTTTCTTGAGAAACTTCACACCAAACTTCAGCCAATAATTTTTCTTCATCTCTCCACCATGAATTAGCCATATTTGTAGAAGTGTGTGAACAAACCTGGACTATGGTTTCTTATTTATAATGGATGATTAATGGTTAGTATGATATGGCTAATTCAAATTCAAATTCAAACTGAAGGGCGGGATAGTATTTATTCATTCAGGAAACGGGATTATTTACTCACGATAGAAGTAAAACACCGTCGATCAATACCGATACGGATAAAGCAAATCGAGATCGGGATCCGACTATCCCTTATTGTCCATGTAGCTGTTTTTTCTCAATGACAGCACATGTGGAATTATTTAAATTGAGCCTTGGCCACCATGCGTGTTTCTTTTGAACAATGTTCTTGCTTTTTCGTGGACGATCTTCAATGACCTCCTTGTTCGATGCCCCAAGTTCAAGTAATTTAATATGAATTTTTTTGATTCACGGGTAGTTTCTTGCCCACTTGCCCGTTAATCCTCGAGGAAATTTTCTTATTGATTCATGAGTGCTGCTGGATGAGAAATTGTGTTTTGGTTGATGGTGATTTAAGTGTGATTTGTGAGGGTTATTTTTATAGTACCTTGTGTGATTTTGAGTTAAGACTTAGAAAGAGCGATATCTCATTACATGGAGCGGTCGATTTTCAAGGGGTATTTTATTTTGGATGACAGCCTGTATTATAATGATTACCCTTTCCCTGCCTTGATGCTGATGACTTCTGCGGATTTGACTTTTCAATTCCCCTGCTGATTGGTTTCTCATTTCAAAAAGCGTGTTCCTAATCGGATTTGACCCTAGCACGCATGCTCTGGAAATCGGATTTGACTTTTCCCCTAATCTACTCCGTTTCGACGAGTACACTGAACGTATTGAGTGTTTTCTATCTTATCGGTAGACTGTTTATATCAGGGCAAGATAAGTTGGTCAAACAGATTCTTTCCCAAGATCACGTGGTTTTGTTTTCAATTTACCTGTTCTTCTTCAACGACCAACGAATTTAGCGCCCATTTGTTAAACTTGTTTTTTAGAAAAAGTGATTTGTGTTGCAAAAATAGTATGTTTATGCTATTGCTTTTTATATATTGTTTGTTTTAGAAAAAGTTTCAAATTTTAAAAAAATGAAGCCGGGATAAACGTTTAAAAATCAAAAATTTAAATAAATGAAAAGCGTGCCACACGAATTGAAAAAATTAGGTAATATCCTTGTAAAATAACCAATCCGTGTGGAATTACACCACAATCTCGTCACAAAAATCAAAAAAAAAACAGGTGCAGCTCTTTCCAATAAAAACGTTCTTTTAAAATCACCAAATTCAAAAACCCGACTCGTTAGTAGCGGAATTAAAACGTTTTAAAATTCAAGTATTCAAACCAAAAATAACAGGTCTCGAACGCTGGTCCTCAAAAATTTCATACTAAGAAAAATATTTATCCAATTAAAACCTTACTCAATAAATGTGCTCCAAGAATTACACCCTAGGACTCTTCCAAGAGAGTGACCACTAATCACACAAATCGCATTTTCTGGCAAATAAATCATAGCAAGGGGACAAGAGAATTATTTGATCCAATGGTAAGAGTTTTCTAGAAGCGGTCAAATAACAAATTCTTTAAATTTTTGCATTCTAACACACTGTCCCCCACTGGATGGTGTGAATCATCTATAGGTGTCTACGATACCGCAATTACAAATTTATAGAAGGATAATACTTGCCCAGCCAGAAGACAGTAGGAGATATAACACAAGGATTACTCGCCACCGAAGTGATTTTCAGATTTTAGAGCAAATACGCAGAGTAGATCGAGGTCTACTACGACGTCGTATTGTATCCAGCACTATATTAACTTTATTGATTTTTTGCAGATGCAGACCGTGGTTAAGAGTTTATCCATGAATAGAGATAAGGCAGACCTGAATACTAATCTCCCTCGCCAAATTAGCAGGGACCTTACAAGTTGGTTTATTTTATCCGCCGCGTATTGGTTGAATGGAGAAAGCAATGGATATAAGAAACTCCTATGTCTCTTATATAATTTGGAGAGTGTGTAATATCTGCGATGCACAAACACTCCACCAGATGTTTTGTTTCCACCGTTAAACAATCCACCGGCAAACAATCCACCACAAAACCAACCCAATGCATTTGGATTGACTGATGAAGAACTCTTCGAGCAAGATATGCAAGTCTTGTTAGAGGTTCAAGCAGAGGAAGAACGTCAGGCAAGAGCTCGTGAGGCGCGAGCAAAAGCTAAACAGGATCGGAGAAACCGTCGAGCAGAATGGCGATGGTCTATGGGATTAAACCGTGTGCCATCGAGTGAGGACAATTCGAGTGACGAGGGTTATGGCACAGACTGAATCATTTATTGATTCGTAGTCTTATGTTTAATTACCGTAGTTTAATTTAGATGTTTTATGTTTAATTATCGTAGTTTAATTTATAGGTTTTATGTTTAATTATCGTAGTTTAATTAAGATGTTTTATGTTTAATTATCGTAGTTAATGTAATTTGTGGTTAAGTATACTAGTTAATGTAATTTGTGTTTTATAAATGTTTTATGTTTATTGATTCGTAGTCTTATGTTTAATTACCGTAGTTTAATTTAGATGTTTTATGTTTAATTATCGTAGTTTAATTAAGATGTTTTATGTTTAATTATCATAGTTAATGTAATTTGTGGTTAAGTATACTAGTTAACGAGTAATTCAAACCCGTGCGTTGCACACGGGCTCTATCTAATTGGTCATAGTGTAATATGCAGTAATTTTTTTCGTTAGTAGACTTTTGTATGTATGGCCTTAGTTGATCGGTAAATTTTATATTTAAACTTTTTATGACATATTAGTAGTTATTTATAAAGTTTAGATTTTGTATTTATTTTCAAAATTGTAACATCCCTATACTTTGATATAAAATTAATATGTAATCTTCGGTACATATTTTCGTCATTATATATCTAAGTTGTGATTGTATCACACCTTTTCTAAGCAT
>LBNU01029588.1:39019-55800 GCA_014162995.1 Artemisia annua
CATAATAAGTTGTAGCCCAATGTGCACGCGGTGTGGAGGAAGTTGTGGTTTGTTGTGTGTGATTTTTGACACATTATATAGTTGATAAAATATTTGTAACTCATGGACGGGAAGGTAAAAAGACTAACTACTATTAATTGAGACGCTTGAGTTGCTTGAAATCAATGTACACATACTAACATTTAATCCAAGGACTCGATTTTGCTTGAGGCAATATCAAATTTGCTTAATCCAATGTGGGACATTTATTATGACCCCTTTACATTTATAAGGCTACTTAAGCTTTATATAATATAAGATATAAAATGTAATTTGTGTTTTATAAATGTTTATGTTAGTTTTAAATGAAGTATTTGTTAAAATTTAGGGTTGAAATTGAAAATAATTGAGGTGGAGGTAAATTAAGGCGAGTTATAGGTGAGTTATGCTGCCATGGTGGAAAGTGATGAGTTAAGGTTAAAATGTAAAATCTGGTGTGGCGCTGATGTAGTGAGTTAAGTTATAACTCGCAGCCAACTTACCCTATGCTCTTACTGTTTACAAAAGCTATTGCATGACTTGAGATACATTGTGATAAAGAGTTTGTCAATGACTTTTTGGAGAAAAGCTTGTGAACCATCAAGCGTTTGATACAAGATTTACCAAGCTATTTTCATTAAATGTTCACTTGTGAAAAGCTTTTGAAAAGCTTTGTTACATTGGAGAAAATACTTGTTAAAAGATGAAATTTATTGTTACATTAAATGTGAAACAATGAAAAAGTCTTAAAGACTAGGAGCCATTGTAGTTGCTCTTAAGTTTATTTTCGAGTTTATATGATTTTAGTTTATTTTCATAAGCTTAAAATTTTTATTTATTTATTTTGAAGGAAAATGAATTATAGTTTAAAATTATACTTAAAGATGAAATTAGTTCATTTGAAAAATTAATTGATGAAAAATATGAGAGATAATAAGTGTATGACTTGAGTTAAGAAAACATTCTTTTAACTTGTGCAAGGAATGTATGCATGATTCTTCGTACATACATTTTGATTCACATGTTTTTATCAAAATTAAGAATATTATACCCACAATATTTTTAAGTCTTTGTCGTCCAATTGTGTGAGAACACTTGCAATCGTTTTGCTCTATGTCAGACATAGGTGAACTGCACCCAAGGTGATTATTCTCTATGTGGCAGACCTAATACTATTTTCCCATGTTCTTACATTGGATGACTTAATCGAGTTTGAGAGGTCAAACCTTAACTCGAGGCAAAATATGAGACTAAACAAACCAACATGATACTAGTTGATCGTTCTCTAGTGCCATGAGTCATATAAGGTTCTATGAGTTGCACGTGTAATGCATTATCGATCGTTGCTTACCTATTGAATCAACCATTGCTAGCAGATCAAATGATTTGAATGGTGGAAGCTCAAGTAGGATGTTAGCCTTTTATTAAATTAATTGTTTTGATATAAAACTTAGGTAGTTAATTTATAAAAGGATAATCTTATCATATATAATAAAAGACTAAGTAGTCTTATAAATACAAAGGGGTGTTAATAAATGTTTCATGAATTGATTTTGCTATTGGTAGGCTTTATGTGTAAGTACCTTGGTTTAGGTTGCATGCTTAAGTGGTAAGTACATATGACCTATACATTTAGTGCCTAAAACCTCAAAGAATACAAGCAAAAAATGCCATGACTGCATAAATTAAATACACCAGTTAGTGGTTAGTCTTTTTATCTTTCCGTCCATGAGTTACAAATATTTTATCAACTATATAATGTGTCAAAAATCACACACAACAAACCACAGCTTCCTCCACACCGCGTGCACATTGGGCTACAACTTATTATGGTGGTAAAGTAAGCAGATCAATCTCATATCGTCTTACTTATTTAGCATATTGATTTATATTGTTTATGTAATTTTCATGTGTGTTGTGTGTGTGTAACAATGTAGGACACAAAGATGGTGCTTATGAGGTTTGGTAGTAATATTATCTTCTCTAATGGTTTAAGAGATCCTACACATCGTTGTCTTATCAATTAAGTGGAACATGCACGAACATTTTCGCTTTGATCGAAAATGCAATATATTGATTAACTGTATTTAAGTTACTAACAATCAACTATATCTAATTGTTTTTTGCAGCGCGTCAAGATGCATTAAAGAAAGAGATCGAGAAGTCATAAAAATTGTATCAAGAACAAAACATGCAAAAGGCCAATGAACAACACGACAAAGCCAACAAGAACAAGAACAACAACAACAACGCCATGGCCACCCGTGGAATGAATACTTAGCATTCATATTAATAGTACGTTACAAATTAGACATGTAATATTTTACTTCATGTAATACCGATAAACGGGCTAATACTATTGATTCGTTAGCAAGTAAGTTTATTGAAAATAATGTGACGAGCATTCAATTTTTAGTTAATAATTATTACTACACTTTGTTGGTGTATTTTAATATTTTTGCTCTTAATGTAGTTTTTTGTCTTGCGGTGTGTTAATGCCACTTTCTTAATTACACGTCTTGGAATATTGCGTGACTTTGATATTTGATATGACCGTATAAATTATGTTGATGTTACATATTGAAAATGGTAGTATATAATAAAAATATCTTCACACTATCATCTTAACAATGAGAATCTTCTAAATCGAAGAAATATATAAAGGAGAAGAAATTTGTGTTTAGTTAAATGTCGGGTCTATTGATTGATTGGAGCGGGTTTATGATTCGGACTTGGGTCATTGGATCTGATTTTTTATTATACGAGTTAAATTTATACTCTTGAATATACTAATTTCTTTAATGTTTTATGTTTTTATACTTTTGTTAAAAAGGAAATTTGTTTTATAGTTCGCTTTTAATAATGTAATTTATTTGAACAACGAAGTCCGTCTTTCACAAAAAATGAGAGTTTCAAACATGAACCGAAAATTAGTCCCGAACATTACGAAAAAAACAATTAGATCCAACATGTGTGCATTGCATGGGTCCTGAGGCAGTCCAAACTTGTGTGCATCGCACGGGGATGAATATAAAAGGTCTCCAACATTAATGTCATATCTTCATATTTAAAATAATTTATGTAACTTATACATATTACAAAATTACATGTGAAGAGACTCTTTTGAAAAAAGTCTCTTCACATATACTTTTTTAATGTCAATAAACTATTTTAAATGTGTGTCATGCTTAGAAATGTGATACCATCACAACTTAGATATATAATGACGAAAATAAGTGCTGAAGATTACGTCGAGACAGCATGGCCCGTGCGATGCACGGGCTTTTTTCATCATAATTAAATCATACTTGTATTTCGGGTAAAAAGTGTTCGGGTTATGTTGACACGTTGATTTCTTTTGTATACTCTCCTAATCTTAACTCATCATGTGTACCATCAAATCGTTAATGTTGCTCTCCAGTTTACCCTAATTCGCATTCCCATTGCTATGAACTGTATAGTGCGAGATTTTAAGTAATTTTTTTTATCGCTACAAAGTTCAGCGCATCATTTTCAGTAAAAATCTTTGTGTGATGTTCCACTATATACTTGTGCAACTTACCTTATAGAACCCGTTAAACAAAGAAACATGGTCACAAACATTCATAAAAGTAAAGCAAATATGTAATCACATGCTAACGTTGAACCCATGATTCCTATAGTTAACAGAAAATCTCACATTTCATATTAAGTAAGGAATCTCTATTTTGGATAGCATGTAAAGCGTATCCGATTTCAAACTTTGACGAACGTTATAGTACTTTACGTGATGAGTGACCATCGATTATAGTATCACACGGTTAATAAATCTTATTTCTCCCGCCATGTAGTATTCTAACCGTAACAACTTAATTTTTCTTATAAAGTATAAAAACATTTGTATCAAGTTATAAAAAAAAATACAACTTTTAAATGTACTTTTTAATACATAAGATAGATAATTGTATACTTTCAAATTTAAAGAGACTATTCAATTTCGAGTATGTCTCTTGTTTGCCACATTAAGTATAGAGATAAAATCATGAGGATAAGTTTCATATCTTAAAACATATTCTTTCAGAAAACATACAATACTTTACACTCCTCATTGTTGAGTTTTATTTATAATAGCAATGTATGTAACTATCTTAAAGACATAATAACTTGAAAGGGTTTGGTGATTGTTTAGTTTCATCAAAGCATGACATGAAGAGACATGGTAACTTGAAAGGGTTTGGTGATTGTTTAGTTTCATCAAAGCATTTCAGAGATATCATAATTTAGTTCATTTTTTTGTATAGATGCATTAATGCTCTCATTCAAACATGGAATTCATTCTTGATCATTATTGTTTTATTTTATTCGTTAAATATTTCCAAGAAATTAAACTCAACTTTAATGGCAAGCACATCTACCATAAAGACCCAAATGTTTCTTGAGAGATTTTATTTTAGATAAAATGAAGTATTCATGCATAATGCTTTATCATATTTCTTTTGTGTGTTTGTGTGAAGATTTAATATTTTATAAAATGTTATGTCAAGTGTTCATGCGTGGTTTATTTGCATTCATTTTGAAAAATAAATAAATTACAAATAATAGTTCAAAAATATATCCAAATTATATACTTATTACTTTTTTTTGGAGTTTTGACTACTTTTTTTTCCATGAACATTTAGTTTTCAAAGTAAAGTTAAATAAAATTTTCAATGATTATCATTCAAATTCGAACTTTACCCGTAATAATACACACAATGTAATAACTTAAATGTTTATACGTAGGGAAAAAAGTAGTTTGATACTTATATATTCAGCAGTATTATGTCGTATATAAAGTGTTATATTTTTGTGAAACTTGTTTAACTATCCAATTAATGTGTATATAGGGTGTTGACAAACCTTTTTTTTAATAAATATCAACCATTTATATAAAACTTGTTAACCATTTCACACATCAGTTTGGAAAACAAACGTTTACCCAACTAATAGACAACACAAATGACATGTAACATTGTACACTTCACTTCAGATGTAATCATGCACCAATCAACATGTTATCAATGCAACACTACACGTGACCATGCAAAATTGCATTCTTGTTATTTAAATCATTGAGAACAATTCATGCAAGTGACTTTGTTAAGCATGCTATATCCAATGAGAAACTAAAATTTTGCATACCCAACACTCACGCCAACATGCTATTTCATTAGCTTAATTTGCATACTTGACATCGTCATCCTAGCTTTCAACTCATCGTACAAATACGTTAGGATCATTCAAATGCAGCAACAAACTTGCTATATCATGATGAAGAATCAACTCGCCAAAAGTTTATATGCTAACACGTGTGACGCATAATCTCCACAGCACATACTCGGTTAAAGTCGGAAAGCAAAGTAGGAATTCCTCAAAGTCAGAGTTCCAAACCCGGAAGCAGAAAAACCCAACTGTCACATTCTTCATGATTCGATATTCTTCTTTTTTTGGTTTCACGCTAAAATCCTGAATCAAGTAGATGGAGCCTTGTGTAGCTTATTGATGAAATGATGAGATATATTTACCGTTCTTTGTTGTGCATTCCCCTGCATACAACAAAATATAGAATATGTGTATAATATAACCTTCTCAACCATGGAACCTCTTTGAACAAACTGACCATTTGCTTCACCACTGCTTTTACCATCTAAAATGTCCATACAATTATTCAAACTTTACATTCTAATATTAATAACAACATAAGTAACAATATAAGTATTTCTAGTGATAAGAACCCATACCTCCATTGTTTTTAGTTTTAGCTTCCGATGTAGATGTCCCATTTTTGTCTTTTGAATCCTCCACGTCATCTGAGTACCAACAAAGCAAAAGGTGTCAAGTGTTGGCTCAAAGAAGCTTTTACAGTGCGTTACTCAAATATAGAACCCATATCATTGTAGAATCGTAAAAGGAAAAAATATTAGCTCGTCATTTAACGAAAGAGAATTAAGTACCTGATTCAACTCTTACTCGTTGAGGTTTAAACCGCGCCTTAAACTGAATAGCATTGAATCTATTTCTTTTTCTGCCCCTAACCTCCAGTGGATCTTGCGTTTCAACATTTCCATATTCGTTTACATCTTTTGCGCTCTCTTTTGAAATGTTCGCAGTTTTCACCTCTGTTGACTTGACTTTTGTAGCATGACATCATCCAAGTTCTAACCTCTTTCGGACCTCCTCAAAGGGCTCGACCCCATTTTCATATGATGGTGGTGAAAGAATCGTTCAAAGAAAACGATGGTGGTGAAGATGGTAATAGTTGGTTATTTATAATATTCAAAATCCATTTGAAAAGTCCAATTTATTAACCAAATTAAGCCATTGTTAATGACTTGGAAGTTGTCATTTTTTTGCAACCTCTTTGCATGCCTCAACGTAAGTCCTATAGTTGGCACCTTGAAAGTGCATTTAATCATATTTAGTGATGTTTTACTTGTACGTACAGTAAGTGTAACCAGGATTGTACAACCTTTTATCTATGTTTGGCATTATGATAAGTTTGGTTTCTTTATGGAACTCATTTTGTTAGTGGTATACACAATTTTAAATTGTGCAGGCTTGCTCCTTTTTGCAGTGTAATTCAATATTGATTCTTTTGTCTTAAAATTGATTTGCATTAAATGGGCTTATGAGAGAGTTTGCATAATTGTTTATTATGAATTCATTAATGTAATCAAATGAATGCTTCATAACATAAGGAAGGCTTTAGATATTCAAGCTTCAAAGCTCTTAAAAGCTACAAAATAAGCTACGAATGTACTTAATTCATTAGCTTTCATTAGCTTAAACCATATATTTGAGTTTCTTAGCTTGTGACATTAATGCTCACATTCAATAGGGGGAACTCATTCTTTATATATATATAGATAAGATATAAAATGTAATTTGTGTTTTATAAATGTTTATGTTAGTTTTAAATGAAGTATTTGTTAAAATTTAGGGTTGAAATTGAAAATAATTGAGGTGGAGGTGAATTAAGGCGAGTTATAGGTGAGTTATGCTGCCATGGTGGAAAGTGATGAGTTAAGGTTAAAATGTAAAATCTGGTGTGGCGCTGATGTAGTGAGTTAAGTTATAACTCGCAGCCAACTTACCCTATGCTCTTACTGTTTACAAAAGCTATTGCATGACTTGAGATACATTGTGATAAAGAGTTTGTCAATGACTTTTTGGAGAAAAGCTTGTGAACCATCAAGCGTTTGATACAAGATTTACCAAGCTATTTTCATTAAATGTTCACTTGTTTTCATTAAATGTTCACTTGTGAAAAGCTTTTGAAAAGCTTTGTTACATTGGAGAAAATACTTGTTAAAAGATGAAATTTATTGTTACATTAAATGTGAAACAATGAAAAAGTCTTAAAGACTAGGAGCCATTGTAGTTGCTCTTAAGTTTATTTTCGAGTTTATATGATTTTAGTTTATTTTCATAAGCTTAAAATTTTTATTTATTTATTTTGAAGGAAAATGAATTATAGTTTAAAATTATACTTAAAGATGAAATTAGTTCATTTGAAAAATTAATTGATGAAAAATATGAGAGATAATAAATGTAATTTATTTGAACAACGAAGTCCGTCTTTCACAAAAAATGAGAGTTTCAAACATGAACCGAAAATTAGTCCCGAACATTACGAAAAAAACAATTAGATCCAACATGTGTGCATTGCATGGGTCCTGAGGCAGTCCAAACTTGTGTGCATCGCACGGGGATGAATATAAAAGGTATCCAACATTAATGTCATATCTTCATATTTAAAATAATTTATGTAACTTATACATATTACAAAATTACATGTGAAGAGACTCTTTTGAAAAAAGTCTCTTCACATATACTTTTTTAATGTCAATAAACTATTTTAAATGTGTGTCATGCTTAGAAATGTGATACCATCACAACTTAGATATATAATGACGAAAATAAGTGCTGAAGATTACACTATAAAAACTTATATACAGCCTTGTGCAACTCAATAAAATATTTTAAATACGTATAAAGCTCAGCAAATGTGTGGCACCATGACAACTTAAATATAAAATTACGAAAATAAATGCCGAATATATATATATATATATATATATATATATATATATATATATATATATATATATATATATATATATATATATACTAGTTTTCAAAGCCCGCCCGATGGGCGGGCATGTCTTATAATTTTACTATTGATGGTATTCCTTAACGGAATTTTGTTTCTTAAAGATAGGGTGGTTTTTTTATTATTATTAAAAATGTATTAGTTTATGTTAATTATTTTTTATTTAAAGGTAACATTTTGATGTTGTTACTTAACGGAATTTTGGTTCCTAAAGATAGGGTGTTTTCTATTTTTATTTTTTTTTATTATTTTTTAATTTAAGCATTATGTATTGTTTATTTTTCCCTTTTTGTAAGTTATTGTTAAATAGTTTGTTTTCAAAACCGTTAAAAAGGATAAATTTTTGCTTCATCTGCAATTTCTTGAGATGACCGTTGGCAGTTTCTTGAGATAAAGGATCCCGATATTTTAATCATTTCATTTGCAACCTGTAGTATTAACTTTGATGAAATTTGTTTTATTGCACCAGTTGATCATATTGCTCAAAGTTGAGAATAGCATGAACGACACCAGAACTTACAACACTTCCACAAGTTAAGTGAGGGAATTTGAGACGAAACCATACACTAAGAGCTTCAGCATATGATATACCAAAAACAAACCATGTGTTCTCAACATTTTCTCTGTTAAGCTTCAAATTTATGTATTCCTACAAGTTCATATCATATAACACTGTCAGATATTGTGACTATAGAATTGCTTAATCATATTGTTATGGATTAATGATCCTCCCGATGTTTCTTAAAGTGAGACCCAATGATCCTCCAGCTACACAACTACCAAAACATGAAAACCAACCATTGCCATATGGAAGGGTAAATGTACTTGTACGTATCCTATTGGTTCATTTGTTTGTTATCATAAGTTGCATGCTTCTACTTCTATTGCCATACTACGCTATATATTTTATAACGTTGTTAGTGATGGCCCATTAATCATGATGTGCTGCTATCGTAGTGAATGAATGCGCTCGAAGCTCAGTAATAACACAATTATCCAACAATGTCAATCCACAAATACAATAAAAGATATACCACATGATTCACAATTGAACACGGTGATTAGGTGAATTGCCATGTAGCCTACAAAAAATTAAAACCAACTGGGCGTATTGTACCTAAAAACATAAACCATTGCGAAATTTCTAATAAAATTAGGTACCTTCTGTGAATAAAAAAAAATTAATCAATATACACCCATTTTGGTGACATATATTTAGTCAGAAGCAGAGTCAGAGAAATCACTTGGGTATAGAGTCATAATCTCAGATTCAAGTGTTTGTACCACCCTATACATGGTGGACCGATCTTCTGGGGTTGAAGAGACACATTGAATTGCAAGTGAAAGCAGAGCATTGAGGATTTCTGACTCAACTCCTTCATAGTTCGTATCAATGATCTCACGTTGTTTGTCCTCCGTTATTAAATAATTTAACTAAAAACAATAAATGGAGTTACAATGCAAAGCTTCAAAGACCTAAAAGCAAGTATAATGTTTTGATCTCTGACAAATTTTCACATGTTATATAACTTGTGTGTTCTTTACCAGCACTATCAATAGCATGAAATTCTAAATATACTTTATCTTAAATCTAATTTATGTCTAGATATGTATTTGTTCATTATAATTATTTTCCTATTATTTTTTATGAGATATATTCAAAAGAAAACAATTTAACAGGAAATGTACGTACTCTAACAGGAAATCTTCCTCCTTTTGAGCATTTGACGATTGATTCTTTTGTTCTTATCATGAGCATTTGAGAAGCTTATATGCTTTGAATTTTATGTTATTCTTCCATAAGATGTAACTCATGTTTCGCACTTTCGTTTTCCATGTGTGATTGTTATCCTACAATTTGCAAACGTTTGCAATGTCAATATGGTTAAATGAATATGTATAAGATAGATGTATATTCATAGATGAGAGAAAGACCAATCATTACTTCACTCGCATCAATTTTTGCCTAAATATTATTGCTATATTATTAGAAGCCAGAAAACTCATAATAGTCAAAATATAGAACTACGTATTGCAAGTGTTTACCTAATAGAAAGATTGTTCTATCAGAGAGGGTGCAACCTGATCTTCTTCCGAATGCGGGCTATTTTTTCCCCCGACTGATATACTCGATGCTTCGAGGAGGAATGTGGAAAGATAAAAGCTGTAACCACATATCGGCCCAAGTACCTGCATTAGAGTGGTATGCATCAAAAGTGGTAGCGTATGCATTAATATTTCTACTTTCTAGGGTTTGCTGTTTGTGTCCCTTACAAGATGCTGAACACAAATGCATTAGTAACATTGTTCCGGCCACTGTTGTATGCTCCACCAGCCTCACCCGCTTCAGAAACTATTGTCTCTATTGTAGCCATCACCCATGATCTGCAATAAGCTAACACACACACCCCTTTAGTTATCACAACCAACCATCTTCTTATAAAATACTTAACGATCAACAATCACAAGCCTATATATAAAGTTCAGATATAATATAATAGTAGAAAGGTTAAATGGTTATACCTGAGGGAGTATAGACAAAGCTTCATGTCGAAACATTGACTGCGTTTAAAAAAAAGTATTATCTGATAATTAGTATCAATCGAATATGAGTGCAATCACACAAACAAATAAATACATATGCTCAACGTACAGATGTTTATGGGCAAATACTAATAATACACCTATGGGTTAGTCCTATTCATTATGTGCCAAAGCAAGGTCGTAGCCTCTAAGCTGCCTCCATAAGCCACATCACCACGACCAATAACCGCCCCTCCTGCCACCACCAACTCTCCTCGTTTATTAATCATTAACTTGTCCTCGAACTTCACACCACCTGTGAATGTGTTACCAAAGCAAGTAGCTGAAGGACCAGCTGATGCTTTGTTTTTTCCTATAATTAATGAACCGATAAGATATTTCTTTTCCAACAGTTTGCATATCAAAAGCTACAGTTGTTGATTTTGATTTCCTATGTTTAATTGCACTTGATACCTCAATTTGTATATTAGCATATTTTTTTTTACTTTTGTAACCTGACCAGAAAATGACACGGGTATCAAAAGCAGCCAATATAATGGTCATTTACAATAACTTAAACTAATTTGATATCAGAAAGCTCTTTAAAAGCAGCCAATATCAGGTCACCTTCACAAAAAATTGCATTTATTCTGATTCAAACACACCCCATTTCATCCGTGACCTGGGCTGCTCCAAAAAATAGCATTTATTCTGATCCAAACACCCCTTCATCGTGCAGCACTTGATAAATTTTTTACAATATCAGGTCATTTATAATAACTTAAATTAACCTGACCAAAAAATGACGCTGGTATCAAAAGCAGCCAATATCAGGTCACCTTCATATTCGTGATCACTCTAGTCTATCACGTCTACTGGATTCGACGCAACTGCAGGTACACATACTATTACCAACAATGTGTGATAAATATATACAGAATTTTGTAAAGAATCTTATTGTTCATCCTAAAAGAAGCATTAAGGAGAATACTGAGTCATCTGTAGCAGCTGCACCAAACATACAATATATTTAGCACATCACTTGATTTGTTTTGATTGACTGAGTAACATGGTAGCCATAGCAGCTGTCCAAACTTCATGAATATATGTATATATATTATGCCGAGAATTCAAAGAGCACGCATAAAAAGATAACTACATACCTTAACACTCACAATGGCTTCAGTTATGCCGATCTTCACTCTTGCTGAACCATTTGCCTGATATTAAACATATAAACGTTTATGACCAGCTTATACATGTAAAATTATTTTAAGATTATGTTAGGGAACATATATACTTGGGCAATGACGGCAGTTTCCACAACAAAAGGGCGGTAAGTTAATCTTTTACGACCATTAGTACGAAGGTCTTGAGCAATTCCACCTTGTATAAAGTGCATTTCGCCAATAGACAGACCCAAAATTTCTAAAAACCATGCATACATAAACTGGTAGTAAAATAATCCACAACCTAAGATATAATCATCACAATATGAAAGACGCTAAACAAACAATGTGAGAACACAGTACATTAACATGAGCTATCCCAAATAGCAACACATCAGGGGAGTGCCAAAGAGGATATGCAATCAGTGATTGAACAGACTTTGCAAGGCCTGTCTCTGCTAGCTGGCACAACACCTCTAATAGGTCGAGGCACAACCATGCATGAATTGCATGGCCAGGTAGAAACTTATGACTATTGACAGCATCGACATTTTTCTGGAACAACGGGTGTAAATACTTGGATTCTATAACTCAATCATTCTTAGAAATAGTAAATACAGATCTTTATACCAATTGTCTATGTGTAAAGATAAATACTTCAGGTGGTGCAGAAAAAGCATACTTCAGCGCAGTAAGCTTTCGCCGATGAGATTGTATTGAACAAAAAAAAATCAAGAACATTGGAAGATGAAACATATTGTTTGGTTATGTATATTTAGCTGTAGAATTAATTGTATACTAAACTCTTATAGTTTGCATATGAGAAGTTTTGAAATAAATAAAAACGTTGTATACAAAACTCTTATAGTCCGTTCTTTAGTTATTTATAGGATGAATAAATGAAACATTACATCAGTAAAATGTGCAAGCGGTTGAGTCTAAGCAAACCTGGAATACTTTTCCAAATTCATGAATAACTGATGTAGCCCCTTATCAGGAACTTTTCACTTAAATCAAGCATCTTTAACATCTAAGGCAATAGCTTCCTTTGCATGTTTTATGCTTTCAACAACAATTTCCTCCTGATTATCCTCACCTATATGGATAATAAAAGGTCAAGAAACAGGTTAATGAGGGAACACAAGTTAAACAAACACTGTTTCTTGCCTTGAGCCATCTGTCTCTAAGGCATTGATAATTGGCTTGGTATCCTTTTGGTTATTCCCCCTGCATGATTCACCTACATAAGACAATTCTTTGTAAGATCATGACTGCATGAACTCAAGAACGGATTAAATTGAAACAAAACATGTAATAATTAACTACGCTCTCTTGTAGAATATTTATTAATAAGATTGACAGTAAGTTTTAAGGCTATACTCTGAACTAAACATTCAAAACTGGTACCTAAACATCCTAGCATATAATTGCAACAGTACATTCAGATTACATGTACTAACATATATTTTTAGTAGAATAGAATGCTTACGTAGGGAAATTAATAATGCGGAAACGTACATACAGGTCTCCATGGTCCTCAAAAAAGCCTTTTCTCGGCAAGCCTGACATATTAACATACCAAGCAGGTATATATGTGCATTTGTATGTGTATGTGCAGATGTGTCTGTGAATGTAGTGAGAGGAAGAAGTGTCTATCAAAGGTGAAATTTAATAAGAAAATAAAATGTGTACCTTTGCCTAACTGCCTCTTATTATTGCTAACTGTCCATGTTGAACCCCTTAACCTTTTATCACCTCGAACCTCTAACTTCTTTTGTATATGCACTAATACACAAAAAAAATAATATATATATATATATATATATATATATATATATATATATATATATATATATATATAAATAATAATAACCAAGAAAAATAGTTGGTTATTCAGGATCATTTAGTTGTGTTAATCACTATACAAATGACAAATCTTAGGTAGCTTGGTGTTATCAACATAGTTACCAACTCACGATTTTTATGGATATTGATTAGCATGTAAATCAAGACAACAAAACAGGTTTTAATAGTTTCTTAAGTACCTGTTGTAAGGTCTTTTAATGGTCACACTCTGTCTCCAAGTCTTGAAGTTCCAAGCCTTTCTTCCTGTTTATTATCGATGTGAATTCTCGATTAGCTTTGAACTCAGCCTTAAGGATTTGAAGACAAAGATTTGCGTGTTAAGTAAGTTTGCTAATGTTATACATGGTATGCAAGATTCGTGAATCATCATGATCATCATTCTCCTACGTACTGGTTATATTTGTGTGCCTTCATATGCATGATAAAATAAAACCATAGTCAAATAAATAAATCAATTTACATAAAGGGTCAACAATAAAATTGAGGACGTAGTGACAAACCTGTAGGTGATGATTCACAACATACCCCAATTGTTAATTCATTATTCGAATTTCTGTCAATGATATTAGGGTTTATGCAAGATCTTAAGAGTGTAAATTTAATAAAAAGAGATGATGATGTAAATAATAGTCTTACAATTATTAATGCAGGAATTGTCATTGTGGCTGTAGAATGTGCCCGATGTCATGTGTGTATAGTTTTTCCAAATCCACTATGAGGAAAAGATGACATTAGGGTTTGTAGAAAAACTATATATGAATAAACCGAGATTTTATTTTAATGAGATTAGGGTTATAAGTTGTAGAGATTGTCATACTTATCTCATTAAAATGGTGAATAATTGATTGTATAAGTTTATAGATTTGGCATTGCAAGATATACATCAAAAAATGTGTTGGTCAAGTGGGCATCATGTTTGTTAATGATACAAACACCCCAAGTTCAATTCCCTTTAACGTCATTTTTAATGTTATTTAGTCCCTGATAATGAATTACATGGCAATGACTGGGCAATGAGGTGGCATTACACGTGTAACGCCTCCTGTTATATATAATATAGAGATATATATAGACAAAGGATCACGTGCGGATGACTTGTTTTAGTGCGGACGTGCGGATGAACATAGGCCGTAGATCCTTTCTTATTAGCGGTTGAGATTAGATCTAATTATATAATACGGAGTGGCATTTTCGTAAATATTGTCAAACCTGCGACGTCATTATCTTAGTATCTTTTGTATTTTTATTAATAATTTCTGTTTTCCTTATTTTTTTCCCAACTATATCGTATTTAATTTTTATTATTGAAGTGGATTTACCTGATCAGACTATTCTTGTATCGGTCCTGATCATTCGCATCCATTCTTGTATCAAAAAACGCTGTTGAAGGTACTTTATCAGGTAATATCATAGTAGATATATTGTGATATTAATATTATTAAAACGATATTAATCGTTTTTTTAATAATTCTTTTTCAAAATTTATTCTGCATTTATAAATTGTTATTCTGTATTTTTAAATTATTTTCTGATATTTATATTGTTATTTTGTTTTTTATTATGATATTAATATATAAGGATGCTATTATGATATTAATATCGTTACGTAAGGATGGTATTCTGATATTAATATCGTTACGTAAGGATGGTATTCTGATATTAATATCGTTATATCGTTAGGTAAGGATGGTATTCTGATATTAAATTGTTACATAATTATGGTATTCTTCTATTAATACTGTTACATAATTATGGTATTCTTTTATTAATACTGTTACATAATTACTGTTACATAAGGATAGTATTCTGATATTAATATTGTTTTTGTTATACGGATAGTATTTTTTATATCATTGTTATTATTTAGAATTGTGTACTTTTAAAATGACACGTGGCTATTATTCGTTTGACAGTTGGTCATTAGTTGCTATTCTGCTTTTTAAATTGTATTATGATTTTAATTTTGTGATATGTTATGTATTATGATATTAAGTTAAATCAGAGGTATTATTATATTATTTATTATTATTTTAATATCCTGAACTTTTTGAGTTTTGAACTTTTTAGGTTAATTTTTTTTTGTTTTTAATAAACTTAATATGGTTATTAAGATTGTTATTATATACTGATTGTTATTATGATATAATGATAGCTATTTTGATATTAAGATTGTTGTTATTGTGATATTTAATTCTTATTTTTTGAGACAATTGTGTACTTGACACGTGGCTATTATTCGTTTGACAGTTGGTCATTAGTTGTTATTCTGCTTTTTAAATTGTATTATGATATTAATTTTGTTATATGTTATGTATTATGATTTTAAGTTAAATCAGAGGTATTATTATTATTTTAATATCCTGAACTTTTTGAGTTAATCTTTTTTGTTTTTAATAAACTTAATATGGTTATTAAGATTTTTGTTATTATATACTTATTGTTATTTTGATATTAAGATTGTTATTGTGATATAATGATAGCTTTTTTGATATTAAGATTGTTGTTATGGTAGGTATTTTTTTTGATATTATTATTATTTTTAATGATTGTTATTGAGTTAATCTTTTTTGTTTTTAATAAAGTTTATATGGTAGGTATTTTTGATATTATGATTTTTATTATGATATAATGATAGTTATTTTGATATTTTAAGATTGTTATTTTGATATAATGATTGTTAATATGATAGTATAATTTTTTAATTTTTATTTTTACTGATTGTAAAGTTCAATGTATATATATTTTTTAGGTGATTTGATGACGAATAATTCAGCAAGCATTGATCTTGTTGATGATTTAAATTTATCAGCTGGTGATAATGCTGATGATAATGTTGAAGACAATGATGAAGTAAATTCGCCAGATTTTTTTACATTAAATTCAAGGCTATATAAACCTGTTGTCGTTGAAGCAGTTGTACCAAAAGAAGGTAGTTTGTTTGATAGTGTCGAAGATGTTTATAAGGTGTACAAAAAGTATGCTGCTGAAGCTGGTTTTATTGTTCGTAGAGGGCATGAAAGTAAAGCTGGAGGTATAATTGTGAATAAGGAATTTGTTTGTAGTAAAGAAGGTAT
>LBNU01029590.1:17819-33148 GCA_014162995.1 Artemisia annua
TATGTTTGTTCGGTTTGATTTCACCCAAAAAGTCGTTTCTTTTCCGTCATTTTAGGTACTTTTGAAGGGAAAATCACAAAAAGCATGTGTTCGGCGCGTTTTCGGAGTGAAAAAAAGTGCGGAAAACAACAAAAACTCAAAAGACCTTTAAAGATCACAGAAGGTGACGCCGTCCACTCTAAACAAGGTGACTGCCGTCCAGGAACAAGTGAAAGGTCCAGAAAGTGGAAAAAAGCTAGTGACGGGCCAGGAGAGTTCGTAGTGGCAAATTGGACGCCGTCAAACCAAGGCCGTCAGTATCTGGCAACCAGCAATTATAGACCACGTCAAGGAAGGCCGTCTTGAAAACCCTAATCGCCGAGCCGATCGACGTTCACTTATTGCGGTTGGACGCCGTCAGCTCCAAGCAAAATCTATAGCATATAGCTGAAGAAACCGTTTTTCTTTTAATTTGAAGGAATTTTAGAGTGGAGAACTTGGGACCAAAACCTAGTTACGTATTTTACAGACCTTGGAGGGGTATCCAAACCCTTCCAACTTGCATGTTCAATTGAAGATAAGTCTTTATTCATATCAATGATGTGCTATGTGTTGTGGATATATCTTTTGTGCTTGTCTTTTTTTATATGCTAGGCTAATTTGACTTTGTGTTTGCTTAGATCTATGAAACCTAACTATTGATTATCATGTGATGTGTATGTTGATGATTGAATTTGAGGTTGAAATGTTTCATCCTACGTTAGATCTAAGGAAACTGCTAATCTCCTATATGGTACATGCTTTGAACGTCTTTAGAAACGTGAATCTATGTGCGTTATTCGGTTTTAAGGTAAGGTATTTCATGCATAGGTTCATATCGGCTGAGCTCATGATACCGATGCTGAGTATCGTCATAAAGTGAGGTAGAACTTATAGAGTTATGGAAGATTGAATCGCACTCCCTAACGACTGTTAGGAATACACCGTCATCACAAGCAAACTCAACATACTAGTCACATGATAAAAGATAGTTAGGGAGATAATGAAATCTAAGTAAACACATATTCCTCCCACCACTGATTATCTCTAAACAAAAAAATAACAAAATATAAGTAGCTTAGAAAGTAGATAACTTGGGTTAGTTGACTAGCAACTAATTCCGCCCTATCCTCTCAAAACAGTAGATTTAACTGCTTTCATAATATAAAAATACAAAAAGAATCTTCCTCCACCCTTAGACCTAGATTAGAGTAGTTTTTAGCCTAACGAACACTATTCCCTGTGAGAGAACGATCAATCCCCCGGTACTTGCCACTTCACTATACTACATCGGTCAGGTACACTGCCTGGTGGGGATTGCAAGCTTCTCGAGATCCCTCGAGAGGTAAAACGTAGTGCGTGTTGCAATCCACGCGCATCAGAGACTTTGTCGTTTTCTTCACTTTTATGCTCAAAAACGTCCAAAATGCTTCCTTTTCCAGAATTCCTCTTCAAAGCACCTAAAATGACAAAAGGAAGGATTTAGGGCAATATTTGATCAAATAATTACGGATTAGGGCTTAAATGACCCCCTAAAAGCGGTACACTTTTCGCTTCATCAACCACGAATGGTTGGGTGATGGACTGATGGTACAATACAACAATGGCATGATATGGTTGTGTATTCCTGGAAGCCTAGGGTCACGTGATAGGCGAGTCACACGTGCGACCTCAAAATAAAAGCCTAATTTAACTTTACTCACATTTTTTTCACTTCACTTGACTCACATTTTAATTCACCGATTGCATTTCCTACTTTGTAACGGCTTTTGTCGGTACTAGTGATGTGTGCATGCATCTTCACTCACTCTACATAGCGCGTGACCTTTACGATGCAATAATATTCACGTGAGTATTTATTTTATAAGTTAGAATCATTTATATCAATTGAAACTTTGTTAATCTCTAAAGCTCTTTTTAAAAGCATTTTATGAAATAATGGATAATTTATATGTTACAATAATAGTTAGAAATTAATCACATGTAATACTCCGTAATTAGTCTATTTGATTTCCCTAACCAAATGCATAGTAAATATCAAGCATTTAAAAGAGTATCTTCACATGTACTTTTAATCTTACAATGTAATAAAGCATGAAATCCTTCTATATACAGAGTTACTTAAAATTCAGCATTACAAGTTCTTAAGTTAAAAGTACGACTAATTAAAATGTATAATTTTTTAACATTAAATATAATCTCTAAATAAAAATACTTAAAATTCAGTATTACAAGTTCTTAAACTAAAAGTACAACTACTTAAAACACATTTATTAACGTTAAATACAATACAAAATACTATTAATGTGGTCAAGATATTTAATATAGTCAATTAATTAACTGCTCAATAAATACGATTAATACAGTTATTAAAACACCCCTAACATAAGAAATACAAATTATCAAACATATTGTATAACCAACTTAAACACAATTCATGCATTAAATATTACTAATACAAATAATAAAGCACATTATACAAATATTCAATCCCGATGCCAAACGGGCTCGAGACGGAATGGACACGACCAAACGGGCATGGACTAAACGACCACATGCCAAACGGCTTTATGATATACAAATGGCTTTAAAAAATACCCAAAAATATGAAATAAATTCCTTAGTTAAGGATTTGAAATATGTCACATGAAATTCTTGATATCCACAAATTTATTGTAAAAATGAATATGATAAACTAAAATACATGATTCACCACAAAAATATTATCTCAGGGTACACGCCGCAACGCACGGATACCATGCTAGTATGAATAAGTTACATAAAATTTTATCTTGCTATAAATAACACATCATTCAACATTCGTTTACATCCAAAATTTCTTATTATTGATGTTTATGGTGGGTAAAATTAATACCCCATGAAAAAAATGTTTTCACAAACTATCGGGTATAAAAAATGATGCATACTATACCTTTGTAAGAAATATATATGTTAATCTTCTTTTTCTTCGTATACACAAACATTGAACAAGCCCTCAAGAAAAATTAAATCACTCAACAAGCTCATCTCTGACAAATCTAAAGATTAGCACTTAAAGTAAAGTAGAAGTAAAGATCCATTACCAAAACCTAGAATTCATATTTAAAATCCTTGCATTGTCCACCGCATAAGCTATGGCCCTTTTTGTTTTTCTTCTTTAAAAAAATTAGACATTAGGAAGAGTTGAAGCTTTTTTTTTAATGCTTATAAACTTGTCTTAGTGTGAAGAGCCTTTTAATGATATTTTTAAAATTTTAGTTTCATGCTTACTAAAAGGCTTCTATGATTTTTCCGATCTTTAATTTGGAAATGACTTCCATGGAAGTTTTTCCGGTTTATAATTTGGTTTATAATCCGGTTTATAAGACAAACTAAGCGCGTCATGTAAAACCTTTTTGTTTTATATGAACCCATGATCAGATTTTGTAAGACAAACTAAGTTTCATGTACTGTCAAAATCTTTCCAAAATATATTTTTATGTTTGAAAAAAACTATATGTCGTGCTATTATTAGTGGTATATTTAATACTACGCACTACGCAATATTGTTTTTAGACTACTGGAGTAGCTTTAGTTCCCGTAACGGTTAGAATACTATCTGAAGGGAGAAACAAAATTTAATAACCGTGTGATACATACCATCTATGGTCACTCATCGGTGATCAATATACTTACAAACTTAACTAAAGAAACTTAAAGGATTAAACCGTGCACATAATAATCAATTAGAAGCCAAATCTACCAAAAAGTGTGGGTTTTTTTGTTAACTATCCATGAATCATGGGTTCAACGTTAGCACAGGATTATATATTCGCTTTAGTTTAACGAATGTCTGTGACCATGTGTCATTGTTTAAAGGGTTTTATAAGGTAAGTTGCACAAGTATATAGTGGAACCACACACGAAGATTTTTATTGTAAATGACACGCTGAACTTTATAACGTTAAAAGAAATTACTTAAAATCCAGTACTACACAGTTGATGTCAATGGGAATGTAAATTAGGGTAAACGGGAGAGCAACATCAATGATTTGATTACGCATGATTAGTGAAGATTAAGAGTATGTACAAATGAAATCAACATGTCAATATAACCGGAACACTTTTAACCAGAAAATACATGATTTAATCATGACAAACAAAGCCCGTACATCGCACGGGCCATGATGTCTCGTGTTTTTAATAATCTAATAGCTAGAAACAATAATGACAAGGGCCAAATATGGTTTGTAGGAGATATATATTAATCGGGAGGTGATTTGCACACTTCAACAATTTATTTTTACACTCAAAATTATGTGTCATGACATTTATACCTTTAATATTTGTGTTTTGATTTGTACACTCCAATAAGTGATGTAGGGGTGTGAATGCCATGCCACTAACATTTTGAGTATGCAAATAAATTGATGAAGTTTGCAAATCACCTCCCAACTATGCAACAATATCAACATGTCCTTCTAATCGATATAACTATGAAGTATTTAGAAAATGAAATATCTATTTTACCATTTTATTTAAAGTTAGATTGATTATTTTTAAAAGGGTTTTCGAAAGTTTAAATAATTATTTGAAAGTAGTTTTTTTCAAATGTTAAAAGACCCGGTAAATATATTACTCCAAAAAGCGTTTAAGTACAAAGGATATGGGTGAATCTCATATCTCAGCCCGTTACGTAGGCGAAAAAGCTTACATAACAAGATACTTCATATTCTCTAAACAAGAAAATAAACCACTACTCAAAAGATAACATTAAAATCCTATGAAAACAAAATTACTTCCTACCAAGGCCTTGGAGCTTGATACCATACATGTCATAAAAAACATCCAAATTCTCTGGAAGATCGTAGATCTGCTTCGCATAGTCATCATAGTCATAATAATTATTTGAAAGTAGAATAGGAAAAACAAGTATTTATAAATTTTATTTATTGAAAGATGACAATCTTTCTGGAACATATAAATACCAATAAGAACACAAAAAGTAAGTTAACGGAGTAATTTAAGTTACCTTATATGGAATACGAAGTTAAAAAGAAAATATTTGCGACAATTTTTCTCTTGCAAAATTTGTAGGAAATCTATCAACAACTATACAAAAATGATATACACTCCTACTTTGTATTCTTAATTATTCTCCTGCTAAGAGGATTATGGCACGTGCTAGAATTGACGGTCTAGATAATTAGAGATAACGATCAACATAATGCACATGTTATATTTTTGTATGTTAGGAAGATAAGTAAGAGAATATAGCAAAAATTATATTCATATTGTATGTATTTTTTTCGTGATGCATAAATTGTTGCTAATAATATGTCAGAAAATCCTGGCCCACAATATCTTCCATAAGGAAATAAGTTGGAAGAAGCAGTTTCTCTACTAGGATTTGGTTTCAAAAGTTTTGATTAAAAGGTAGAAAGGTTTATCTAATCATGGGTGTACAATTTAATGCCTGGATGGTTGGGTATGCTTAACAACCACTTTCATTCTACACTCAAGAGTGTCTCAAGAGAATTTGCTTAATCCTTAATACAATTAAGACGACAGTAGACATAAAAGAGCAACATGGTAACATCATGTAGTTTTCATAGGTTAATAACACATAAGGATGATTAGATTACATAAAACAAATATGATATCATGATGCGTGTCGCGTGTCGTTGCGGTTTAGCAGTATTAATGCCTACTCAAGTTTTAAATTTATATTTAGCCGACTTATCAATAACACACACACTTAACGAGAAGTGTACCCGATCAGTATGAATATAATGGTAAGTAGAGTGTCGATCACTAAGAGTGGAACGTATTATCTAGTTATTCTAATCAGTATTTTAATATCTAAGTTAGTTTTACAACCTAAGTTAACTGTACAACCTAATCTAACATAAAGAGGGGGTTTCAGCCTGAGAGACTGGCACGGTTTTGGTTGTAACTAAATTCTAAACTAAACTAATCTACACGATTCAGCGAATAGCAAGCATGTACACAAATAGATACTTGAGACAATAAGAAGACCTGTCCTTATGATTAAGTAGCTTGTCACTTGTTTTATTGCTAGTTTTATTTGAAGTGTATATAATTAACCCTTTCTCGTTGGCTCTAATCTTATCGGTGAGTAAACCCTTAATGATTACTTATGTCTATCCTACTTTTCTAAAGACGTTAGATAAAGTAGGCGAGGAAGAGGCATGGCGACCCGATACTAAGCTCAGCTAGACACAGAGGTTATCAATGCACTAACAAAAGTCACCAAAGACATCAACATATAAACTTTAATTAATGGGAAAGCAATTTTAAGGGGAGTGCATGATCTTCCGTAGTCACATGACACAAGCCCATCAATCCTGATGAATTAAAGCTTACTAATACAATAGAACAAAACTACTTAATGAATTAAATACATGCAGGACCTTCTTACAGCTCTCGTATCTCCTTTTCTGATGTGTCTTATGCTTCTGCTCGGCTGGAATCGACTTAGGGTTTTGGTATTTGGTCCCTTTAATTTGTATGCAGCCTTGGGGTATTTATAGTTTCTGTCTGAGGGATCGATGCGGCACATAGAATGAATAGATGCGGCGCATCGACTTAACTTCGCGTGGGGTCCAAGATTAATATATTCTAGAATATTCGTACACCGTCTTCAGATGCGGCGTAACTTGATCTTTGTATGCGGCGCATGTTCTTTAACAGTCTTGGATTGTATCTAGTGAAATCTTGATAGTGATACACCGTATTTTGGAAGTGTAATGCGGCGTATCTTGAGTAAAACGAGCTTGATCTTCTTCTTTGNTTAATTCGTATGCAGCCTTGGGGTATTTATAGTTTCTGTCTGAGGGATCGATGCGGCGCATAGAATGAATAGATGCGGCGCATCGACTTAACTTCGCGTGGGGTCCAAGATTAATATATTCTAGAATATTCGTACACCGTCTTCAGATGCGGCGTAACTTGATCTTTGTATGCGGCGCATGTTCTTTAACAGTCTTGGATTGTATCTAGTGAAATCTTGATAGTGATACACCGTATGTTGGAAGTGTAATGCGGCGTATCTTGAGTAAAACGAGCTTGATCTTCTTCTTTGACCAAAGTTTCATATGCGACTGATGAGTGCTCAAACACTCATCATTTTTGGTCAAATCCGAACTGCAAAAACATCTGAAAACACGCAAAAACGCATCAAAATGATGAAAATATCCAAGGATCGTGTTTTATATGTCTCAAATGCAAAATGTTTAAAAACGAATGAAAAACGAGCAAAGTTTGCAGAATTGGCAGTTTCAGTCCCCCAACTTTCAAAGATTGTCAAAATTAGTCCCTGGTCAAATTATTTCAAAGAAAAGTCAACTTAAGTCCTTGGAAAGTCAAAAATATTCAAAATTGATCCTTGGATAAAAGTTTTCATGAAATGGCAAAACAAGCCCCTCAACTTTGGAAATTGGCAGTTTTGGTCCCTGGGGTTTCAAACTTTGGAAAATCACATTTATGGTCCTTGGGTTATTCAACTTGGCAAGTTTGGTCCTTGTAACAACTTTGGGACAGTGTCATTTCAGGTCCCTAAACTTTTCAGTATTTACACTTTTGGTCCTTGTTGTTTTTCACTAACATACCAAATGGACCTAGTGATGTAGTTAACCCAAAAATAAACCCAACACAACCCACTTTTCCCACAAACCCAAAACACAATCTTGTGGCCCAATACCAAAGCAGGCCCAAAACACAAATAATAAAAACAATCCCCTTTCCCCCGTTTTATCCCCACCTAGTCAAACCCAAGTCAAACTCTCCCCCCTTTCTTCTCCCCCACGTGAAGTTTGGTACCCTGCTACTGTACACCACCACTCCTCCACCTCAGCTGCACCACACCTTTTCCCACCAACCTAAGCTACATTCCAAAGGGCATTTATTGTTTCCTTCCTCCTCCAAGTTAACCAGAAAAGTTGGTACAAGTTTTTGGCGCCAAAAAGTGATTCAAGGGCTAGGATCAAAGAAAAGCCATCCAAGGGCTGGAAAGTGGTGGGAAATGCTTATTAGGGTTCCAAAACCCTAATTGACACCTATATAAAGAAAGAGAAGATGGAGCAGCAAGGGGTGTAAAATTTTAGTTAACTTTTTAATGTCGTTTTTATATTAATGTTGTAAACCTTAGCTTTCAATTGTATTTCCAAGTATCTCAGAGTGTTTTAGACTCATTTCAATAATAAAATCAAGTTGTTTTGTTCAAATTTCAGTTTGTGCAATTTTTAGTAAAGATTAAATGATGGGCTTATAATGTTTAAAGTTGTATTTTAATGTTTATTTAAGCTCATTTCAGCATATGTGTAAGCTTTCTTAAGTTTTTAAAGTATTCAAATTAGTTTAAGTACCTAACCTCAAAAATAAAATAAAAAATCAGAAAAATACAAAGAAAAATAAAAAGTGGAAGAAGAAAGAAAGAAGCAGAAGCAGCAATGAATGTGGATTGGTTTAGAGCTCAGGGGAGCATTAGGTTGTTCTTTGGTTCTTGGTTCTCAGTAGCCTCATAAGCTTGGATGTCAAGTAGGTTTTAAATCATGCTTTGACCATAATCTGTTCTAGTCGATATTTGTTAACATTCATTATTGCTTACTGCTTACTTGAGTTTAATNCAAGCCCCCCTTTTAATTATCCCTGGCCCAATTAAATCTCAGCCCAACACCCCTTTCATAAAAACTCTCCCACCCGTTATAACTCTTCCCAGTCAAACCCAGGGTCAACCTCCCCCCTCCTCCTTTCCCACGTGCTCTGCAACCCAGTACCACCACCATGCTTCCACCTCAGCTGCACCACACTTTTTCCCACCAACCTAAGCTACATTCCAAAGGGCATTTATTGTTTCCTCCTCCCCTCCAAGTTATCCAGAAAAGTGGGTATAAAGTTTTGGCGCCAAATCAATTTGAAGGGTCCAGATGAAGCTAAAGTGATCCAAGGGCTGGAAAGTGGTGGGAAATGCTTATTAGGGTTCCAAAACCCTAATTGACACCTATATAAAAAGAAAGAGATACAAGGAGCAGGGGAGTTAGTTTTTTTTACTAGTTATATGTCGTTTTTATGTATTTTCCTAATTTCAGTGTAATCCTTAGTTGAAAAAGGTTGTAATCAGTCCCTCTAGTGAAATATAAACTTTGTTTAACCTTAGTTTCAATTTGTCTGTGTCAAATTTAGAATTTGCATTTTTAATGAAAATCTTGTTTTAGCTTAAATGTTGTTAAAAGTGATCATTTAGTGCATGATAAGCTCACATATGCTCATCATACAGTTTCTATAAGCTCAAGGTAGTACTCAAAACAGTTTCATTTAAAAATCAAAAATAAAAAAAATCAGAAAAATACAAAGAAAAATAAAAAGTGGAAGAAGAAAGAAAGAAGCAGAAGCAGCAATGAATGTGGATTGGTTTAGAGCTCAGGGGAGCATTAGGTTGTTCTTTGGTTCTTGGTTCTCAGTAGCCTCATAAGCTTGGATGTCAAGTAGGTTTTGAATCATGCTTTGACCATAATCTGCTCTAGTCGATATTTGTTAACATTTATTATTGCTTACTGCTTACTTGAGTTTAATTTATCATTTTAGAAGTTAATTAGTTGGTATTGTTTGGTAATTTAGTGATTTCCTTTGAAAATCTTTGAAAACAATTTAGTAAAGGGGTGTTTGGTATAAGCTTTTATGCTGGCTTATTGTTGTTATTTTACCCCAAGTTTGCTGAGTTCATTGTTCTTGAGTCATTATAGGACCAAATTGATCAAGTAGTTTAGTCCTTGTTTTGTAAAAAGTCAAAATCACTTAAATCATTGGGTATAACTTAAACTGTTGAGATTTCAAAGAGCACAAGCTCAAACTGTCTTCAAAACTTGTTAAGCTATCTTGATTTATTGTCATTTGGGTTAAAATAACATCAATCAATCATTTATAATCTGTCTAAATTCACAGAAGTCAACTTGGATCAAAAATTTCACAAGGTCAAAACTTGCATACTCAGTTTTGGGACAAAGTTCAAAACAATTTGTAGGATTCAATCCTTGATGAAATTAAGTACTATTTGCTGATTTGGAAAGTTTGTTGGCTTTTTTATCAAAAACAAAAAGAAAAACTTGCTTTGGAATACATTTGGTCACTTAATTTGGGTCTTGAAGTTGCCTTGTTGACTGAGTAGTCCCCTGCATCCAGATTTTTGAGAGAATTCATTTGACCATAAGTTGGTCAATCCTTGACCAAATGCTGTGATGTTTGATGTTTTATAATCCCACCTAGGTATAGTTTAGGCTTATGCCTTTAGGTTTCCCTATAGTGCTTATCTAGAGCTTATTCTGAGTCCTTCTTTTGGGCTTATTTTTACTGTTGCTGTTTTTTTTTATCAGCATATACTGAGTTTGTGTCCCTTGTTGTTCTTATTTGTTCCTGTTCTTGTTGTTTGTTGGTTGTTGTTCTTGTTGTTTACTGTTCTTGTTGTTGTTTGTTTGTCTGCATAAGCTTTTGTGGGTTTTTAGCTTGTCTAAGCTTATTGGACTTTTTGTTGTTCATGCTTACTGCTAGTGTTCCTGTTGTTCATAATTCTTATTGATCTTGTCGTCTGTTGTGGTTGTTTATGTTGTTGTTGTGTTTGCTGTTTGTTGTTGTTGTCGTGCTCATTCAAGCTCAAAGCTTGTTTAAGCTTACTTGAATTGGTGTTAAATTGGCAGTCACAAAGAGGAAAAGAAAAAAAAATATTGAAATCCTTTTTTTTTTACTCTTGAATCTGTTGAAGAATTAAGGATTTGTTCAAGTTTTGTGTTTGCAAAATCTGTTTTCAGTAAACCAAATCAGTTGTGTATGTTGTTTAAGTGTTTTGCAAAAGAAAATAAATAAAAAAAATATAATTGCAAAAAAAAGGGTGCCAAGGGGATTCGAACCCTGGTCACCACATTCACAATCCAACAACACAAACACACGCTCTCTTAACCAAAGGTGCCCGAAGGTCTTGCAGTTATTTTCTCCCAGATTAATTACTTAACACCTTCAACCCATTTTTGCTTATCAGCTTATGGGAGCTTATTTCGTGCTTATTTTGTATTGCAACCCCAAGTTTTTATAATTTTCTTAGGTTAGAAATAGTTCAAAGTATTTTGTAAAAAACTTTCAGATTTTTCTTTTTAGTTTTAGTATTTATTAGAATTTAATTTTTGTTATTTAGTAATTAAATCATTATAAATAGAATTTTCATCAAATAATTAATTTTCTTTTTTCTAAAATTTTCTTTTATTGTTAGGCTCGTAAAAAAGTAATTTTCATACCCGTAGGCCTTTTATTTCTCAATTTTCACTTTTTATTTTGCGCGTTTACGTTATTTTTAATATAAACGCGCGTTTTTAATTTTAAATACGTTTTAGGGTAATTTAGCTTTATGTTTTTGTTAATGTAGCTCGTTTAACTAGTTTTCACTTATTTCCTCTTAGAATAATCAATCTCTCCCCAATATTCCTTTTCCCTTTCAAAATCATTCGATCACAAATACGTTTTCGATACAATTCACACCTCGTCTGAACTTAAACGACCCGGGGAATTCCTATACTCATTTGGACATTTGCATTGACCCTTTGATAGTTGAATTTTGTTGACCATTTACTTGGTTGACTTTAGTTGACTATTTCCGGACCAATCAAAATTTGGCGCCGCAGCCGGGGAGGCGTGTCGCGTGTCTTAAACGTTTTGCAGTATCGTGTTTTTTGAAACACAACTTGTGTATATCGTCTATCCTTTGTATATTTACCATATATATATCGTATTTTCATCTTTCAAAAACATAAAAAACACAAAAATATTTTCTCTTTGTTTCTAATATATATAAAAGAAAAAGAAAAAGGAATACTTGTCACCATGTATTCAACAAAAATACCAAAAAAAATAATAAACATCCTCCGTCTTCCGTTGAAGGAGGGCGGTTGTAAACCATTCCCAAATAACAACAACAGAAAAATAATCGTGAAATCAGTTGTTACCCGATTAGCTTTTAAAGCAAAAAGGTTTCGATTGGCGTAACGGTTAACAAAAAGAAAAGACAACAAAAGAAAAATAAATAAATAAAAAGATTTCAAGTTTTCTTTGTTGCCTGGTTTTGTTTTCTAGTGCATGCGCACTCGTTCTTCTAGGTCTACGAGCCCATTTCGTGAGCTTGTAAGAATTCCTCGAAGACGACGTAGACGTTCTGCCCCCGCAGTCGAATCTGCGATTCGTACTGTTTCTTCCCGTTCTGTCGTCATGGCAGATCTTCCTATGAGTGAGCTTCTCCAAGCACCCATCGAGGGTTACGGAGATGCCATTGTTGTTCCAGCCATCGTGGCTGATAGTTTTGAGCTCAAAACCGGGTTACTAAATCTTGTAACCCAAAGTCAATTCTTTGGTTTTGAGCGGGACGATCCTCATGCTCACATTCGATGGTTTAACAAGATTACATCTACCATCAAATACAAGAATGTCCCATCTGAAGCAATCAAGCTTCTTCTCTTCCCATTCTCTCTCGAGGGACAAGCCCGGATTTGGCTTGAAAAACAACCCCCTCGTTCTATTGAAACATGGGAGGATTTGGTAAAGAAATTTTTGAATGAATTCTATCCTCCTTCCAAGACCACGAGTCTTAAAAATGAGATCATCAAGTTCACTCAGAAATTTGATGAATCATTTAGTGAGTCGTGGGATCGGTTCAAAGAATTGCTTCGCAAGTGTCCTCACCATGGTTTCTCCGAGTTAATGCAACTCGATAATTTCTACAATGGTGTGAGCCAAGCTGATCAGGATTCTCTTAATGCCTCCGCGGGAGGTAATTTCCTGAGTAAAACAACAAAAGAAGCTTTAGCGATCATCGAGAACAAATCTAAGGTCCGCACTACACGAAGCAAACCGGTTGTTTCCCAAGTGAGTGTTTGTCCTTCTTCTTCATCGCCCGTGAGTCAGTCTAGCACCGATGCTAAGATTGACAAGCTCACGGAAGCCATTCAAGCTTTGGTTCTCTCTAACCAAAAGAAAGTCTCTTTTCTACAAACTTCTTCTCCTGCTGAAGTTAAAAAAGTGGAAGTCTGTGTTACATGTGGTGGCCCTCACGCATATTACAATTGTACGGCCACCGATGGTAACCCTTTTGAAGCTAATGCGATAGCTGGTCCTTCCAATCATGGAAGTAACCAATTTCGTCCGCCGATGGACCCGAACTATCGTCCTAACCACTACCCTGGACCCCCCGGTTTTAATCAAAATGTTCAAAACCGAAACCAATATGTCCAAAACCAAAACCAAATGAACCAAGGTTATCAACACCAAGGTAATTACAATCAAGGTCATGGTTTCCACAATCAGAACCAAGGGTTCCAAAATCAAGGTTTCCAAAACCAAGGAAACTTTAACCGGAACCAAGGTCAGGGTCATTCCAATCAAGGGAATTTTCATGGACATAACCAAAATCAAGGAAATTTTCAAAACCAAGGTCCAAACAACCGAGGTCAAAATTTTCCTACTCAAACTCAAGCCATTGTTCCTACTGGACCATCATCTGATGAGTTATTAAAACAGCTCATGAAATCCCAAGAGGAATTGAACAAGTTGCTGGTCAGCCAGATTTCTGACATCAAGAAGTCTTTAAATGATCGACCCTCGGGCTCAGGACAACTTCCGAGCAACACGATCGCTAACCCGAGGGGCGATGCTAAGGCGATCACAACCAGAAGTGGTGCTTCATATGATGAACCCGCGATTCCTACTACCTCTTCTTCCTCTCTTCCGAAGGTAGTGGAACGTGAGCCTGAGGCGACAAAGGACAAAGTGCAATTTACAAGCCCACAAAGTACAGCACACGTCCATCCTCGGGTTGTCCCAAAAACAAAACCAAAGTCGGGAGTTGTCTTTGAACCTCCAATAACTCCGACTGAGGACCCTAAATCCAAAACTTCTATTCCTTACCCATCACGCTTAAATGAACAAAAGCTCCGAGAAAAAGCTTGTCATCAAATGGATAAATTCTTTCAAAATTTCCAAGAATTACACTTTGACATAAGCCTTTCGGATGCTATCCTTCTGATGCCCAAGTTTGCATCCACACTCAAACACTTGTTGAGTAACAAGGAAAAACTGTTTGAAATGGCTAGAACTCCACTTAACGAGAACTGCTCAGCACTTTTGTTAAAGAAGCTTCCCAAGAAGCTTGGAGACCCTGGGAAATTTCTCCTACCTTGTGTATTTCCAGGGATGGTTGAATGCTTTGCCTTGGCCGATCTTGGCGCAAGCATCACCCTGATGCCTTATTTAGTGTGGAAGAGACTTTCTCTTCCGGAACTCACTCCTACATGCATGACTTTAGAGCTTGTAGATCGCTCGATATCTCGTCCACTTGGCATTGCTGAGGACGTATTCGTGAAAGTAGGAAAGTTCCAATTTCCAGCTGACTTCGTGGTTGTCGATTTCGATGCTGACCCTCGGGTTCCTCTCATTGTTGGACGAGGATTCCTAAGAACGGGTCGTGCTCTCATTGATGTATTCCAGCAAGAAATCACATTACGTGTAGGTAATGAAGCCGTCACTTTCAACCTCGACCAAACTTCGAGGTACTCCTCTAATTATGACTCTGAATCGGTTAACCGAATAGATGTCATTGATGTTGCTTCAAAGGAGTACGCTCAAGAAGTTCTTGGTTACGTTCATAATTCTTCGGGTTGTGATTCCACTCCGTCTTCTCATCCTATCATTTCCGACTCTTCCCCTTCTCTCACTCCGTTTGAGGGAAGTGACTTCCTTTTGGAAGAGGTCGAGGCTTTTCTCAAAAGTTATTCAGTTCCCGATGGAATTGATAACAATGAGATTGATCTGGAGGGAGATCTTCTTCTTCTCGAGAAATTGTTGAACTAGGACAATTCTCCTCCCCTCCCTCCCGTAGAACTTCATAACGAGGAAATTAAGTCTGTTGAGAAAACTGATGAATTTCCCGAGGTCGAACTCAAGGAGTTACCTCCTCATCTCGAGTACGCATTTTTGGAGGGTGATGATAAATTGCCCGTCATAATTGCTAAGGACTTGAGTAAGGAGGAAAAATCTGCTCTCATAAAAGTCTTGAAGTCACACAAGCAAGCAATTGCTTGGAAACTCTCCGACATCAAGGGTATTAACCCTGAATTTTGTACTCACAAAATTTTAATGGAGGACGACTTCAAGCCGGCAGTCCAACATCAGAGACGGGTGAATCCTAAAATTCATGAGGTTATCAAACAAGAGGTTCTAAAACTTCTTGATGCCGGATTGATTTATCCCATCTCAGATAGTCCTTGGGTTAGTCCCATTCA
>LBNU01029590.1:44691-77231 GCA_014162995.1 Artemisia annua
TTTTTTTTTTTTTTTTTTTTTTTTTTTTTTTTTTTTTTTTTTTTTTTTTTTGACATCTACATATATGTGTAAAATTTCACAACTCTTTCTATCACGATTTTTCCGGATAATTTTTTCATACTTTTCATACTTTCAGAAATAACTGTAATAGCGAAAGTAGTAAACACACGAAAAATAAACTAAAAATATACAATATGTACTTTTCATACCAATTGCATTGTGCAATTTCCCGACCTAACCAAAGATAATGAATTACACACGCGAACACAGGTAATGTAAGGAAACACACTTTGCCTAAAGCAATTAACCACGGATTTTAATCTATAGGGTAAGCTAAGGTGTAAGGGTGCAACGAAACATTATAACAAAGGTGTAAGAAACGAAATGAATGGCTCTGAGGGTTTTTCTAGGGGTATCTTACTCTAAAAGTGAGAGTAAACAAAGGGTTTATACGGGGGTTAACTAACCAGTGACACATAACATTAATGGCTTTTTGGGTGTAATCCTAGAAATTTACCAAGTTAGACAAGTCACTCTAATTATATCAATAATACTCATTATGGTGGTCTCGAGTAGTATACAAGCCAAGTTATAAAGTTTACAAGTCGTGCCGCACACTAAAGTTTTAATATCTTTGAAAGAATAAAGTTATGTGTGCGGTTATGTAATTTAGACTTTAAACAAACCATGCTAAAAAATTTAAAATTTTGATATATATTAAGCGCATTTTAAGCATATTTTGAAAAAGTTAAGGACAAGTAAGTGTTCTAATTCTCCATCCCCCCACTTAAGTTGAACAACGTCCTCGTTGTTCGTATCTAAGGTTGAAATTTTGGAAAATAAAAGAATTAGAACAGGAAAACTTCCCTGAGATTTGCTCGGTATGATCCTCCATTGTGCTTTTGCGAGCAAAAATCAACTTTCTTGTGGGTGTAGGCTTTAAAGCTTTGAACATGATGTATCCACAAAAAGTGCAGGAAACTATAATACCATAATGATTTTAACACACCTGAGTTAAGAAGGTTCAATCTTGCATAATACATTAGTAGTTGGTAAAAATAAAAACCTAAAAATAAAACTGTAAATCATCAAGTTAGTCGATACGCCGTATCTTATGGAAGAAGATACGCCATATCGAGCCTGGAATTAATACGAATCAGAATAAAAGATGCGTCGCATCCTTAACCAGGGATGCGCCGCATTAAATAAACTGACAGAAAGTTTCAAAGATAAAAATAAAAAAAATGCAGAAAAATAAGATATGACCAGTGCAGGTGATGCGTCGCATCCTATGATGGAGATGCGCCGCATCTACTGCAGGTCTGACAGACTCGACTGAAACAGAAAATAAAAATTCCGGGTTGTCTCCCGGTCAGCACTTTTCTTTATTCCAGAGTCTTCAAGTTAGACTCACATTCAGCTCCTTACTTCGTTCTGATCACGTGCCATCCTTCCTCCTTCATACGAAAGATGCTTCCATAAACTTCAGCAAAATTTTCTTCTGTTTGAGTAAGTTGAATATATTCATTGGCTTTTGTCGCAACATAATTTTCATATGGTCCCAAAGAGTATTTGATGACTTCAAATTTTTCAGAAATTATCATTGGTAGGTCATAAGTGATCCCAAGTGGTTGACATTCTCTTTTGACGAATTCTCCATTGTTTTTATCAACAAACTTAAAATAAGGATCCTCATTCAAATAGTCATCGAGTTCCTTAATCAACTTTCCTGGGTGTGGAATGGAATACCTGGGTGTAACGAACATGGCATCTCATACAAGGTTATATTGAATGACCTAAAGTGTCGTTTTGAAAATACATCGTTTGATCATTAAAATATTCAGAGTTTACAAAATAGGTCCCAATATGGTGTTACAAATTCATGAAAATAAGTTCAACATGATCAAACGTTACATAAGTGCATAAAATGAAAGGTGAGACGCGTCGACTCCTCGACTCCATGATGGTCCATATGCAAGTCACATGTTGTTATCTTAGTTACCTGAAAATACATTGCTAAAACGGTCAACAATAATGTTGGTGAGAAATCATAGGTTTATGAAAATGAATGTTATACGGCAACCTCAAGTATATACGTGTATGACAACAGTCAATGAAAAATGTAGTACAATAGACCTTAAGCTCATGACCCCGAAGCTAGACTGTACTAGTGAAATGCCCCAAAGGGAGTGCTTTGCCAAACACCCTGAATGTATGAAATAAAATGCATCCGTTTGACTGTTGGTAACTCCAACACGTATGGAGGCGTCGCCCTCAATAGATCTATCCACTCACCTTCGCTTGCTCACAATTAACGGTTCATGATGTACTAAATAGGGGACTTTCATAGGCAAATGTGGTAACTTAAGCATTGTACTTGAATTTGTATACTTAGGCTCGTATGAAAAATGGTGCAATGTATTCTCCCCCGTGGGATTTGAAAACAATAATAAGATGTAAACGGGGCTATGAAAACTCACCTCAAGTGATGGTACAATCGGAGTGCAACTCCTAGCCGCAACCTAAAATGAATGCATGTAATCTAATTTAGATTATGAAATGGGTTCGTGTATGCACTTGCACTTATAATCTATACCACTCTTTTGTATTCAAAATATGTAGTCATAGAAAATATAATTTATATCATCGTATAAGGTCATAATGAATATTACATGTTTATATAGTCTAATAATGTTATACGATAGTTATTTGGTAAATAATAGTGAAAATATAAGTTTTCGCCGTAAAGTACAACACTTAGACAATTCCTGAAAATGGCTCAAGTGGCCTCGGAAATCTAGTTGTAAAATACTGTATACTAAGAATTAGGAAACAAACTTTATGTTTCTGGAAAGCTTGTTACAATACCTAAAAGCTATAACACTGATGTTTTTCCCATATGTGTATAGATTTTGAAATAAACAGTCGTAAAGTAAGGTTTTTAGGCCAAAACTGCCATTTCTGGGCAGTTTTTATGAATGTTTGAGAGGTCATAAAATGCAGGTTACAAGTCCAAATGAAAAATGGTCAACTGTTTTGAAAAGTGCTCTAGGAGTACTAACTTTTGTTCCTTGGAGTCCCAACTCCAGAACTGAGTCAATTGACGGAAAAATGGCCTCAAACATGAGTGTTTACAAAGTTTCTGGGTATACTTGGAAAAATTTCTGAGAAAGTGCTGGTGATATTTTTAGTGAAAACAATATCTTTGAAAAATCATAACTAATTCGTTATAAGGCCGATTTTCGTGTTCTTTATATCCCCGAAAAGGTAAAAAGGTATACTAACACATTTTCAATAGTTTGGTAAGTTTTGACAAGGTCTAAGGCTCGCTTTTGGTCAAACAAATTCGTACATCAACAACAATTTTTCCGGAAAATTATATAAAGTTAGTATATTTTGTTTTTGGCATATCTCCTTCGTTATAAGTCCGTTTTTAGTGATTCAAGCGGCCATAGTTTCGTCTTAGAATGTATTTTCTATTTCTTGGGTCCAAAATTAACCAAAACTCACTAAGTTTACCCAATTTTGAAATTAACGACAGTAACTTTTTATATTGTTCCAAAAATAGTTTTTCCTAGTTTTTACTTGTCCAAATCCACTACTAACAACATCAACTCATCCCTTAATCTACCATACACCTTCTTAGGGTGTCATGGGTTCCCTAACATCATCTTTTCAATTATTTCTCCAAAGGTTCTCAAGTAATCCATTTTACACATAAAAATGATGTAAACTTAGGTTTTGTGGTATAGACTTTCCATGCATGTACAAAAATAACAAAAATACATAAACCTTGTAAGGAAATTTTGGTAGAACTTGTGAAAATAAGTGGTGAACTTACTTGGAGGATTACTAATTTTAGGAAGAAAACCCTACTAATCCATAGGTTTATATTTCAAAACCTTGTAATGGATGATGAATACTACTTGTAAATATTGTTGTTCTTGAAAAATCTTGGTCTCCCTTGTTTTTGAGTATGGAACGAGCAAGAAGAGGAAAAAGGAAGGAGAGAAAACTATTTTTTTGATCATAAAATTTTACACATGCATGAACTATGAGAATAGTTTGTGTTAGTGGATTATGTTGGGTGATTTTAGAGGACACAAGTGTCCTTTGGGCACCTCATGGCCGGCCACCTCATGAGGAGGTGGTGGCTTGGTCATTTTTGCACCACTTTGTTTTTACGGGGTACCGTTTAGTGCATAGTTTTTTAATTTTAGCGTTATCGGGTACCGGGTTAATTAAAAATAAAATACAACAGGACAAGACGGGATATAACAAGGTTGTAAAAATTATAAAAATATAATTTTCGTAAACATTAGGTATTTTGATAGTTATTACTTTGTTAATACAATTTATTATATATATAAGTTCAAGTAAAGGTTTAATATTTGGTAGCTCACCAAAATATATAATATATAGTTTTATAACCTTAGTGGAATTTTGACTAATATAAAAATTATATTAATGCCCTAGTGGAATTTGTTTGGTGCATTTGGTTAAAAACTAATAACATGTCTTATTATTTACATAAAGATAAATAAATAAGTATAACTTGAAAATATATAATCTACGAGTGGGATAGAATGCAAATGATGTCGTGATGAAATGTAGACTAACCCTAGTCTATGAAATGTACGATGAATGATAATGTGACTTAACCTACCCGGTTTCGTCAAATGAATATTCGTAAACCTTGTTTACGTGAAATGTTGAATTGAAATTCAATGAATAGGAAAATGTCGGGACTTAGGAAATTGACCTGGAATTGAGAATTATGACAGTCGCCCACCCAAAAAGGAATTCAGTCCCTGAATTCAGCGATTGTCGGTCTTGGAAGTGGACTCGGTGAAAAGATGTGGGTATTTGAGTCGCATCTGGTCTTCTCGTTCCCAAGTAAATTCGGGACCTCTTCGAGAATTCCAGCGAACCTTCACGATAGGAATTCGACTCTGCTTCAGTTGTTTGACCTCACGGTCCATGATTTCTGCTGGCTTATACGGTGCTGAGTACGTCCTATAGTGCTTAGATAGTTCTTTTTAAGGTTTGTTGATCTGAGGATTGTAGAGCATGTGTATCCGATTGGAAAGAGAATATTTTAAAGGAATTGCTAGAAGTTTGAGGAGGTTTGTCTATCCTTTCTTCGTTTTCTTGTGTTATGGAATATTGTTCGTAGATGGAAAGTCTCTCCTAGAGATGTCAATGGAAAAAAATCCAACTTAATGGCTGAATGAGTGACAAGCGGTGTACGTATCCAAGGAGGATTTGTCGAAAGGGATGTTTATGAAAATTTTTATTTGATTACAAAGCTTTTGAATGAAGGTTGTTATTAGTAATTCTTGAAAATGTGCCTATTTCCTTCATGGCATAATCCTTCCTGAATTATACATAGGTGATCAGGCTATGTATACTTGAGGACAAGTGATGCGATGCTTGATTTAGTCAAATAGCGTTACTTTTCTCAAAAGTTTTAGATGGTGTTCAACTTGCTGTTTTGAAAAAATGGTATGCCAGATAATTCTTTTCAGGGTAGCATGAATATTGTTTCATGTAATGGTAGTAATCGCTTGATAACAATAAGAGAAAAATCAATTTATTGGGTGGTGATAAAATAGCTTGGAATAAAATTCGTTAAATGGTTCATTGGATACGTGGGTGAATCTTAAGGAATGGTAATAGTTTACTAATTCGTCAAGAATGAAATCGGCCTAATCCCTGCTAAGACAATGGTATATTGTTGTGAAATGATTGAAAATTGAACAATTGGAATAGAAAATGGAATAAGTGAAGGTTATGATTATCGCGGAGATAACAAAAGATAGATATTAATTGGATGGAAAAGTGCTTATTACAACCAGATTATGTCAACGTACTAACTGAAAATACAAAAGAAAGATACAACCCTAGAGGGTTCGAACTACGGTTTATATATTAAAACATGAACTCCTTCTTATCTTAAGCACAGTTGTTATTCTTGATGTTGCTAATGTCCCGGCGGGTTCTCTTCTAACAACACATGTTATTCCTCGAGTTAATCCATCTTGGTTCCCATGTCCTGATTTCCTTGTTGTGGACAATCATTCCTAAAATGTCCTTTCTCTCCACAGCCAAAACACGTCACTAGGGGTCCATGATTGCCTGTAATTATAGGGAATTTGCATTCTCTAGTCGAATGGCCAAGCTTCTTACAGTTATCACAAGGTTTAGGGCAATTCCCAGGGTTATGATGAAGTTGACATATGTTGCATTTTGGTAAGGTACCAGTGTAAGCTCTCTTTTCATTCTGCCCTGCAGCATAGGCCTTAGCAACCTCTTGTCTCTTGGGTGATTGTTGAGTAGCATTGTCACCTCGATTGTTGTCCCACTTTCTTTTGTTGTTGTTGTTATGATTGGTATTGTTTTGGTTATTATTGTAGTTGTTGTTGTTTCGATAGTTGTTGGTGTTTTTGTTGTTTGCAGTCATTTCTTTCTTCAAAATCTGAGCCATAAGCTTTTGAGACATTCTGATTGCCTCGTCCAATGTTTGTGGGTCAAAAGAAATCACATCTCCACGGATGTTCTCAGGTAAACCACCAATAAAATTTTCCAACAACTTCTCATTATCCGGAACCATAGACGGACATAAAGCAGCTAACTCTTGATACCTCCTGATGTATGTCTCTATATCATTTCCCACAGTCACGAGCTCATAAAACTCGGTCTCCATCTTCTTCACTTCCGTACGAGGACAAAATTTCTTAGTCAACAGCTTCTTGAATTCGTCCCACGAAAGTTTGTAGGCATTTTCTATACCCATAGGCTTTGCATACGTAGTCCACCATGACATAGCTTGATCAAGTAGTGTGCTAACAGCAAATTTTACCTTGGATTCCTTGGGACAATTGCATAGACTAAATACCGATTCGGTATGCTCAAACCAACGGATCATAGCAATAGCTCCTTCGGTACCTTTGAATTTAATAGGATCACCACTTTTGAAATCCTTGTACGTACACTTACGACCAACAGTTGCATTGCTAGCTTGTTCGGATGTTTCAACTTGAGGAGTGGCTTCAGCAGCCCTTGCAGCAACATTAGCTCTTTCAATCACTAGTGCCTCAGCTATGCTATCCTTTACAAGTTTTCGGATAGCAGCTTGAGTCATGGCCGGTGCGGCCGATGTAGCCTTTTCTTTCCTTGGTGGCATATCTAGCAGCCTCTTCTAAGTCGGGTTCAATTGGTTCTAACCTCTCAAACGGGTGGGAGTTATCACCTAACAAATGTGATTGATGTGAGAATGTCAAAGTATAGGAATTGAAGATGAGAGTGATGATGTAGGTGTATCAGCGGATGAAAAAGAAACATCCTCGATATCCGAGTCTGCTAAGATGATCACAGGGTGGTTGGGTGAAGACACGTCACTTGTGAACCAGGTCAATATGAAATGAAATGAATAACCCATGTAATGAAATCATATAACTAATGAATATGCACTTATGATGAAATGACGAGATGCTATCATGATGTAGTTATAGTCTAGGGTATAAAGGACAACCTAGTTCGCTATAACCTTTGCTCTGGTACCAATCTGTCACACCCTGAAAATACCTGTTATATGGCATCTCATACAAGGTTATATTGAACGACCTAAAGTGTCATTTTGAAAATACATCGTTTGATCATTAAAATATTCAGAGTTTACAAAATAGGTCCCAATATGGTGTTACAAATTCATGAAAATAAGTTCAACATGATCAAACGTTACATAAGTGCATAAAATGAAAGGTGAGACGCGTCGACTCCTCGACTCCATGATGGTCCATATGCAAGTCACATGTTGTTATCTTAGTTACCTGAAAATACATTGCTAAAACGGTCAACAATAATGTTGGTGAGAAATCATAGGTTTATGAAAATGAATGTTATACGGCAACCTCAAGTATATATGTGTATGACAACAGTCAATGAAAAATGTAGTACAATAGACCTTAAGCTCATGACCCCGAAGCTAGACTGTACTAATGAAATGCCCTAAATGGAGTGCTTTGCCAAACACCCTGAATGTATGAAATGAAATGCATCCGTTTGACTGTTGGTAACCCCAACACGGATGGAGGCGTCACCCTCAATAGATCTATCCACTCAATTCGATTTTCATGATATCATTGATTTCCTTGCTGGGTCTACAATCAATTATGCTATTTTGGTAAATCCTGATGTGATTGGACCCTGGATTCAAGAGTTTTGGGCTACTACTACAGCTGGATGGGAGGAGAATGATGTTTGGATTATCACTGCAAAGGTTGCTGGGCGTAATATTCGCATAACAGAGGCTCAAATTAGAGCAGACCTTCAGTTTAATGATGAAGAAGGTACTGCTTGTTTTGATAAACAAATTACTTCGGATACACTTAGGGATCTTGGATATGAGGGTTCACTTCTAAAACTCACTTTTGACAAAACCTTATTCAGCCCTCATTGGAAGTACTTGATTCATGTACTTCTTCATTGTCTAAGCAACAAGAGTACTGCTTGGAATGAATTTCCCAAAACCATAGCATCTGCTTTAGTAGGATTGGCAACTAATCAGCCATTCAACTTTTCATGGATGATCCTCAATGGTATGCTTAAACACATCAACAATGGTTCTCCATTCTTGATGTATCCTAGGTTAATACAGGTGTTTTTGAATAAACAGCTTGAAGGTATCTCTAAGCCTCAAGAATTTTTACCAGTTGTTGTGCTTCCTGATAAGGTGTTTACTTTCATGGCCACCAAGAGTCCTCTCTTTTCTGGTCAAGATACACCTCTTACTGAGTATATGATGGAGGTAGAACAAGCTGTTAGAGATGCTGTTCAAGAAGATTCAGAGGCTGCATCTGAACAAGGAGATTCTGCTCCAACTCCATCTCCACAATCTGAGAAGTCACTTTCAAATGAAGAAGATGTTTCACAACATACTGCTTCTTCGCTAGTTAAAGAAGTCTCTCAAAAGACTGTGTCACATGAAAGGACTGCTTCTGCAGAAAAGACTGTTTCTCTGCAAGGTACTGCTCTAGATGACTCAGATCATGGTGTTAGTCAACCACCCACCCCCAATGATTATACTTCCACAGATGGAATTTCAGACATCTGGAGAAGATGAGGGAGTGATGGCTGATGAGGATACACCTGATGAAGATGAAGTTATGGACAATTATGCTTTGACAAGGGAGTTGAAGAGACTGAAAAGATCTTATGATGATCAAGCTATTGCTTTGAAGACTCTTCAAAAGAAGTACAAGCATTTGAAGAAATTAGTTAAGTCTCTCATTCAACATCCTTCAGAAGGTCTCCAAAAGTTTAAGTCAAAGAAGAGGAGGCTAAGAAAACTATCTTCATTCACATTGGGGAGGAATAAGGATAATATTAATTTGAATGAAGATGTTGCTAATGAAAATGTTGTTGACAATCAAAAGACTGTGGATGATGTTGTTGATCAAGATGCTGCTATTCATATTCCATAGACACCACTTGAAGACCAAATTCCTCATCAAGATATTGTTGATAGAAAAAGTGATGAGACTGAGCAAGTAAATCTTCAAGAAGCTGACACTCAAGTCAGAAGTGGTGATACAGAAGAATTGGACTTGGAAGGTACTGGTGTTGGTATTGTTAATCAAGATACTGCTCAAGGTACTGTGAGGCAGTTTTACATTACACCAAGAACCTTGGACTTTGAAGAAGATGTGGGTCCATCCAATCCAGTTCAGGAAGAAGAAGACGTAATTAAGCCTATTGATAGTGATGATGAAACTATTGTTGAGATCATGCTTAATATGTTAAGACCTAAAAGAATTGTCATTCCTGGAGTTGAACAATCTCAAGATCTGCAACCTTCTCCAAAGCCTACTCAAGAAATTGATCCTAAAGATAAAGGAAAAGGAATCTTAGTGGAACCAGAGAAGAAGAAGAAAAAGAAATTATTTACTATGGAGCAGATCAGGGCTTATCAAGAAGCTCAAAGTGAAGCAGCTGTTAAGAAGCTTCAAGCAGAACTTGATGCTGAGTATGAAAAAGAAAGAAGAGAAGCTACTGTTCAACTAAAGAAATCAAAGAAACCAATGACAAAGGCTCAAGAACGAAATTTCTATATGAGTTATTTGAAAGGAAGAGGATACAAGGGTCTGAACAGGTTAAACCATTCACAGATGAAGGAACTATATGATGCTGTCAGAGCTGAGTATCAAAGATAAGTAGATGGTATTATTGGTTTCAATACTGAAGAAGGAAGGAAGTTGATGGAATAAAGTAATAAAAGAAAGAGAACATCAACTAGGTCACAGTCATCAAAGAAGTCTAAACCTACTATAGAGTTAAGAGCTAATACTATTGATGAGCTAAGGAATTATCTTAGAACTGTTGATTTTGAGCTTCCTAAGATGGATTCTAAGACCAAGTCAAAGATATCTGATTTAGAGGTTGTTGAATCAGAAAAAGATGGTGATTATTTTGTTTTCCATAGAGAAGATAAAACTTACAGAGCATTCAATCTGCTGGTTGATGTATTGCACCTAATAGACAGAGAAGATTTGTTTGATCTACATCAACAAATTCAAGCTCATTTTGAAGATATTCCCCTTAGTGGAATTGGTGTAGTATTGCTAGGAGATTTGACTACTATGTGGGAAACAGATGAAAATAGCACAGCTGATATTTGGAAGAATCAAGAAGTCTGAGAGATTCATAGCTGGAGATTCTTTGCAAATGCTGGTGTTCATGCCTTAGAGCTGGAAGATGGGACTATGATCTACATGCTTGCAGAAAGGAGATATCCTCTTACAAGAGATTTGATGATGAGGATGCTGGAGCATGGTATGGAAGTGGAAGAAGAAGATGAAACAGCTCTAATGGTGATCAATTTGTTCATCAATAAACAAGTACTTTATTCAAAGTACTGCTGATCTAACAGTACTTTTCTCAAAGTATTGCTTGCAGCTAAAACCGGTAAAAGTTTTTGAAATAACCATTTTTTTCTTGTGCAAAATTTAGAAGCACAAATAAATACAGCAACAAATTGTTTTGGAGATGAACATGGTGTTAGTACTTGTGCTACACAACAAATGGTATTTAACTCACCATGTTTAACAGACAAGAAAGAGTTTGACTCATCATCAGGGTACGGCTCTGATGTGATAATCAAATCTGTTTTTAGTTGACAATTTACTAAACATTGTATGGTTTCAACTCACCATATCTGAAATAAGTGAAGAGTTGACTAGCCCACAAGAAAAATGGCTTGTGGTAAAGGCTGTGGAAAATCCATTTATATGGTAATTAGTTCACCATGGTTGTGATCAAAGAACTAACTAGTCCATAAGCAAACGGCTTTTGGTAAAGACTACTCAAATCCGTTGATAGCTGATGATTTGCTAAAAATCATATGGTTATCAATGTACCATGGTTTACTTAACCTAAACATTGGCTACTCCAGAGTTAATGGCTTTGGTAAAGAGACATCAAAATCCATTAATTTTCAATGATTCACCTCTCACAGGAGTTAACACACCTGGAAGTGATGAGAATAGTATGAAACTTAACATGATTTGATGTACCTTAAGTTGCTGAGTAGCTGAGAAGAGATTAAGTTGCTGTAAAGACAAAAGATTGTTGCTGCTGAAGATTGCAGATACTTTATGCTAATGGTAACAATAACAACGAGTATGCTTTTTCAAGAACACAATCTTTCCTTAAAGATAAAGCTTACACATGGAAACTTTAAATCAAACAAGTAGAATTCAAGTTAGGGGAGGATTTTTGGGGTATAAAGATCAAAGTACTGCTGGATATCAAAGTGCTGCTAAAGTGTTTAAAGTTAAAGTGCTGCTTATGATCAAAGTACTGCTCGTTGATATGGTCAAAGTACTGTTTGAAGATAAAGACTGAAGATTAGATTAGGAATATATTATGTAATCTAGAATATTCTATAGTTAGAGATAGTTTACTTGTCGTACAAGTATTGTAAACCGACTAGGGTTATCATTGTGCCTATAAAAGGATCCCTAGGTCAATATTAGAGATATAAGATTTTAGAGAGATATTAGGGTTGTTTGTGAATCTGTATTCGATAAGCAGATTTAAAGTTTGGTTAATATAAAGTGTTGAAGTTGTGATAATTCTTCTTAGCTTTGTTAAGTAATTCCGCATACTTAATAGAGTAATTCAGTGTTTCACCATTAGTAGTTTAGGATTTATCCAAGATTACTAAACCTTAACAAGCTATAATTAAGTAGTTTGGTCAGAGTATATCGATCCAACACGCAATGCTGGGAACTTATTCAAGCTAACTTTATAGTAATCACACTCGTCATTGCTTTCCAGAATTAACGGTTTTTCGGTTAGGAACTTTTCACGGTGCTTATCTTTCATAGTATCCTTAGCAAAATATTCGTTCACTGACATGTCTTCCATAGCAATACCTGTCATCATAGGCAATATCATCAGTAGGATTTGTTCGCTAGAAGAGAAATAAAATTAGAAACGAATTATAGAGAATAAAAGTTATTGATATCTGCAGTCGATGCGTCGTATCCAGATAAAGAGATACGTCGAATCTTATTACGTTAAAATTAAATCAAACTTTTATTCAGAAAACAGATACGCCGCTTAGGAATTAGAATGCGCCGTATCAAATTTGTTATCAAAAATCAATTAAATTTATTAAAATTAAATGCGCCGTATTAACAGAAGCTAATGCGCCGTATTTTCGTTACGTTTCAAAATTTAAGATTTTTAATTTAGTAGATGCGTCGTATCGATAAAAATCGATGTGTCGCTTATGTTTAATAATTCGAAAAACTGTTTTTAATTTTTAAAAGTAAATATGCCGCATCTGTTAAAACAGATGCGTCGTATGGCGTTAGGATTTAGAAAAAATTCTTATTAAAAACAGAATACGCAGTATCTTGGTGAAAGATGCGTCGTATTCGAATTTATTAAACTCATTGCATTTTATAAAAATTAAACGCAATACGCCGTATCTGTGAAAACAGATGTGCCGTATCGTTTGTATCAGCACAATACAACGACAGCAGTTTGCAAAAAAATACAGAAAAAATAAAAATAAACAAAAATAAAAAAAAACACACAAAAACAAAAAGTAAACTGATGAGACGAAAATTGTTACCGTTTTAAGGGGTCATTTAAGCCCTAATTCAAGTAAATATGATCAAGTAATGCCCTAAATCGTTCCTTTCGTCATTTTAGGTACTTTTGAGAAGAATTCTGGAAAACATGCATATTTGGACGTTTTTGGAGCATAAAAGTGAAGAAAATGACAAAGTCTCAAAAGAAGCTGAATTTCTACCTGACGGCGTCAGAGTCACAAGGTAACGCCGTCAGCCAACATTAACAAAGGAGTGAAACTACTTTACACTTGACGGGCCAGAAAGATTTTGGAACATTTACACCTGAAGCCGTCAGGTGTTAAATGAGGTAGGCCGTCAGGTTATAAACTAAAGAGTGACGGCCCTGAAGGATATAAAGGGTGACGGCGTCAGAAGTAGATCTAGGCCATCCGAGAACCCTAGTGGCGGCGAGCTGACGGGTTCAGACTCTATAACCTGACGCCGTCAGAGAGTATTTTCTATATATACTTTTCTATTTTTCCTTTATTAGTGTGGAACTTTTGGTACAACTTAGGGCAAAACCCTAAATACGATTTTGCTGTAATTTTAAGGGTTTTTCCACCCTTGGAACCCTCATGTTCAATTGAAGATAAGTCCTCACTTAATTTAATCAATATGTCTATGTGTTGGTTAATCATATCTTTTGCTTGTCTTTCAATTAACATGCTAGGCTAGATCTTTCTTGTGTTTGCTTAGATCTAATGAAACCTAACTATTAATTATTGGTTGATTGGTGTGTTATTATTTGTTGTTGGGTGATTGTTCCATCGATGTTAGGCTCAAGAAAACTGGCGATGCTCCTATATGGTAATACGCTTGAACGTCTTGGGAAACATGTAGCCAAGGCATACTAGGCTATTAAGGTAGTATTTAACGCATGAGCCACTATTTACAATCCCTATGATTATGTAGTGCATGTTGTAGGAGGAGATAAGAGCTCATAGAATTGGAGAGATATGTATGCCACTCCATGAGTTATTAGGAATACACCCTTCATCCACGCAATTAATATACATACCAATTAACCGGTAAAAGATAGTTAGGGAGTAAGGAAATCTAAGTAAACATATTTGTCTCCATATAAGTTTTCACAACCACAATAGTCTTAGTTATTTTATTTATTTGCAATTGTAGTTTTTGGGTTAGTTGACTAGCAACTAATTCCGCCCACTCTTCCAAAACCGAGATTTTACTTGCTTTCTAAAAAATATAAAAATACAAAAATAATCTTCCTTCACCCTTAGACCTATTAGAGTAGCCTTTCTATCCTAACGAACACTATTCCCTGTGAGAGAACGATCAATCCCCCGTACTTGCCACTACACTATACTACACCGATCAGGTACACTGCCTGGTGGGATTGCAAGCTTCTCGAGATCCCTCGAGAGGTAAAACCTGTTTGCATGGTCGCAATCCTACGCACATCAAGTTTTTGGCGCCGCTGCCGGGGAATAGTTATTGTTTAGGTAGAATTTTTTATTTTATTAGGTCTACTCGCTAGATTCCTTTCTAGTGAGATTTTTATTTTATTTTTCTAGGATTTCTTTAGTCTATCTTATTTCTTTGTGTTTTTGTTCGTAACCATTATCATCCGCCATCATGGAAGGTGGTAACATCCTTGATCCCAACAACCCACCTCAACCAAACTACCCACCACAACCAAACCAACCTCCTCGAACCCGTACCTTAGGAGAGTATTCCCGACCTAGCCACCTTGGCTATCGCAACACCATTGAGCTTACTCAAGGAGCCAATGTCACTCCCTTGCGATCCGACACCATCCGGTTGGTGCAAAGCGGATGCGCATTCCTTGGACTTCGTTCCGAAGATCCAAATCAACATCTCTAGGATTTCTTCAAAATCGTAGATTCCATAGACCTTGATGTTGCCACTCGAGAGACAACCCGATTGCGTCTCTTCCAATTCTCTCTGCGGGACCAAGCTTGTCAATGGCTTGAGCGACTTCCCGCAGGATCCATCACCTCTTGGGATGATCTCACAACTCGTTTCCTTGCTCAATGTTTCCCACCGGGGAGAACTACCAAGCTAAGGAATGATATCTTGGAGTTCCAACAACGCCAAGGCAAAACCCTCTACGAGGCATGGACTCGATTCAAGGACTTACTCCAAAAAGTCCCTCACCATGGCCTAGATCCCTGGTTGCAGATCCAATGATTCTATGATGGCGCAAATCATCACACCAAAAGAGCCATAGATTACGCCGCCAAGGGAAAACTGAGCAGGCTTAGTGTCAACAAGTGCTGGGAAGTCATTGAGGACTTAGCACAATACGAAGAGGAAGAATGGATGGACTCAACATTCTCGGAAGAAGGGGTGTTAAGTTACATAAGCGCAACCCAAAATCAATTGTTTGATAACATAAAAAACCAGATTGAGATGCTTATGAAAGCTGAGGCACCTTTGGTTGAAGGATATGAGGACGTGAACACAATTGGTAGACATGCGCTTCCTCCCCCCCTCGCGACAAGAAGAGTTCGAAGGGATAATGCTAACTTTCATGAATAATCAAGAAATACAAATCCAACGATTGGAAGCTCAGTTGAAAAACACCGAAGACGTTTTCATGGAACTGGCAGAAAAATTTATCTGAAAAATAAAGGAGAAAATTAAGGAAGAAGCCTCATACAAGAAGATCGAAAAGATCTTTGAACTTCCGGTTCCTAATGAACCATGTAACGCGGTGAGTGGTGAAACCCCTCTTCCAGATACTTCACCCATAAGCTCCTCCCGTCCTTTTGAACCACCTTGCAAAGAAAAGAACTCTCAGGTTCATAGCATCTTCGTAGGGAGCATTATAGTTACGCTCCCTGACTTTCAGAAAACTAAAAGACGGTCATTCGGTTTTAAGCCCGGAGGAAATGATACCCGGTTCAAGCGTACCCTCGGTTCAAAAATTTACTTGGAAAGTTAAATACTTGCCACAATGAAGAATGGGAATTGAATAGGGCCACAACCGATCCTGGGAAAGTTAAGATTACACCCAACGATTGTAACAAGACATTTGACCCGGGAGGGACTTGCTAACTAAGAAGCATGTCTTTGGTCGAAGTTACAATGCCACAAAACAACTTTTAAAAAGAACAAAGGCTCAATTGTAATTTCTGAAAGATTGCCTGGCCGTGTACACCTGACGGCGTCAGACTTTATACCTGACGGCGTCAGCTCGTCCGCCCAGCTTTTATAACTTCCAACCCATCACTATCTTCACAAACCCCACAAATACTATCCACCCCACCTTTCACCACCGAATCTCCAAGATCCAATTCACGCCATTTCACCATCATTCTCCATGTGGTAAGTATCTCTTNAGCACAATACGAAGAGGAAGAATGGATGGACTCAACATTCTCGGAAGAAGGGGTGTTAAGTTACATAAGCGCAACCCAAAATCAATTGTTTGATAACATAAAAAACCAGATTGAGATGCTTATGAAAGCTGAGGCACCTTTGGTTGAAGGATATGAGGACGTGAACACAATTGGTAGACATGCGCTTCCTCCCCCCCTCACGACAAGAAGAGTTCGAAGGGATAATGCTAACTTTCATGAATAATCAAGAAATACAAATCCAACAATTGGAAGCTCAGTTGAAAAACACCGAAGACGTTTTCATGGAACTGGCAGAAAAGTTTATCTGAAAAATAAAGGAGAAAATTAAGGAAGAAGCCTCATACAAGAAGATCGAAAAGATCTTTGAACTTCCGGTTCCTAATGAACCATGTAACGCGGTGAGTGGTGAAACCCCTCTTCCAGATACTTCACCCATAAGCTCCTCCCGTCCTTTTGAACCACCTTGCAAAGAAAAGAACTCTCAGGTTCATAGCATCTTCGTAGGGAGCATTATAGTTACGCTCCCTGACTTTCAGAAAACTAAAAGATGGTCATTCGGTTTTAAGCCCGGAGGAAATGATACCCGGTTCAAGCGTACCCTCGGTTCAAAAATTTACTTGGAAAGTTAAATACTTGCCACAATGAAGAATGGGAATTGAATAGGGCCACAACCGATCCTGGGAAAGTTAAGATTACACCCAACGATTGTAACAAGACATTTGACCCGGGAGGGACTTGCTAACTAAGAAGCATGTCTTTGGTCGAAGTTACAATGCCACAAAACAACTTTTAAAAAGAACAAGGGCTCAATTGTAATTTCTGAAAGATTGCCTGGCCGTGTACACCTGACGGCGTCAGACTTTATACCTGACGGCGTCAGCTCGTCCGCCCAGCTTTTATAACTTCCAACCCATCACTATCTTCACAAACCCCACAAATACTATCCACCCCACCTTTCACCACCGAATCTCCAAGATCCAATTCACGCCATTTCACCATCATTCTCCATGTGGTAAGTATCTCTTCTCCAACTTCCCTACTCTAATTATCTATCGATCCATCAATTTTGGATATACCCAAAATGCGAAACCCTAGGATTAATTTGAGGTTAAAAACTTAGCAATGCCTTGTAGTTGATGTAATGTTAGCAAGGATTAAGGCACTAATTAGTTAAAACTTCAATTGGGTTTAGTATTGCGTTAGGGGATTGCGGATTCGACCACCACCCTTTGGCTTATTGGCCATTTTCCTGTCAAAAGGGGTGTTTGGGTCAAGGATCTACAAGTTTCATACTTGAACTTTCCCTCGTAATCTCGAATTCAAATTCTGCAGAGTCTGACGGCGTCAGGACTGTCTGTTATCCCAATCTTGCTTTCAATCATGTTCTTAACCTCCCTTGTTCCTCTTGCTTTGTTACAGGACATGAGTAAGCGATCTAGAAGCCACAGGGCTGGGTCATCTAGGGCCCCCCAAGCTAGTTTGGCGGATGTAGTAAGAAGTTGGGGTGTTTTTTATGGAAATGAGGCAACCGCAAAGTACCACGAACTGCGCAACCATGACATCGACCATGGTGCCATCATTGATTGGGATTTCTTGGTTAACAGTGGTCTTGAGCAAGCCTTTGTTGATAGCCTGCGGACCGATGACTTCACGGGTCCGTAATGGTGGAGTTTGTTTAGGCTGCGTGAGCAGGTATACGATGAGCTTGTGCGTGAGTTTTTGGCTACTTTTTACTTGGATGTTGGGGCAGCTAGGAATGATGTGGGGGCCACATCGGTCTACTTTAGGTTAAAGGGGAGAACCATTCGTGTTCTATTCTTGAGTTGGGTTGGAGATTGGGGCTTTATAGCCAGCACGAGGCCACTCAGGGGGGATTCATGGCCAGTTTGAGTCAGGGTATGACTGTTAGGGATGACATGAGGAGTGCAGTGTTTTGGCCTACTATTGGAGCTGGGGTATATGCGTCTGGGACTACTACGGCCTCTGCCATTAGGGACCCGGGGGTTAGGCTGGCTCATCGGTGTATTGCATTCACCCTGTCTGGGAGGTATAGCTCCCAACATAGGATCACCCTTTTGGACAAGTTAGCTGGGGGTCAGTATGCTTGGTGGGCACCTGTACAGGCTGCAGCTGCTGGTGACGATGACGATGATGAGGATGATGCACCACACCAGCAGTATGGAGGGTATGAGGCCGGTACCGCTGACTATTACCGGCACATGAGTCAGGGGGACTGGCAGGCTCATCAGGGAGCCTGGATGGGTCAGGTTGACACCTGGAGAGCCAGGGTTGACGACACGTTCGACTGGATGTATGATCACACTATTCGACAGATGCAACATTTATATACACGTGATCAGTTGGACCCAAATCTGCAGATTGACCCTTTCCTTGGGCGTGAGCAGAACTACCCACCCTACGGGTACTATGGACATCTCCATCATGGCTATGACTACCGCCAGGGTCCCCCACCTCAGTGATTGTATGATTTTTTTTGCGATGTATTGAACAATTTGATATTTGGATGTATGATTCTGAACAATTTGGTTTGTAATAGTTTAGGATTTGGCCTCTGTTGGCCTTTAAACTCGTATGACAATTTGTTCTCTTATTTGCATGTTGGATTTTCTTTGTTATGTTTGTTGGTTTATATGCTTTGTGTGTTTTTGTTTGTTAATTTGATTTTATTTGTTTCCGTATGTGAATTATATTTCTTGTTATTGATTCATGCTTCAAACTAACTTGTAAAAATGCTTTATTTTGTTTTTAACTTCGTCTTAACTACATATAAAGGTATTTTGCAAAAGCTAAGTGTAAGGGAAATCTAAATCGGTTTATAAAGAACGAATGAACATGAATCATAACAATGTAAATTAACATACATATTAGTATTTGTTAGAGTCAAATGCTTGTATCGAGTCATAATGAATTTTTGCAGGAATTCCAGGAAGTAAGCTCTAGTTTTTCCAGAATTTTTCCGGAAACTTAACATGAGAATTCTGTCAGATCACTTCTGACGGCGTCAGGCATCACAACCTGACGGCGTCAGGACATAATTTTCTACAAATTTTGAAAGTTTTGTATTTCTTCCGGAAACATAAAAAGTTTTGTCAATTCTTTAACTTATAATCTCCAGGAATTCTGCAAAAATATTCATTCCACAAGCATTATATCCTATATAGATTATACCGCCGATTTTATGCGAGGTTGGCCTTTATCTTTTTCAGGTTAACGGGTTATTTTGGACAAGAAGATGATTTATATTTTGGAAGGGAAGCTTTGAACATTCATCTTTCTTGGAAGAAGATCTAACCATGTTACTTCACTATCCACATCAAACGTATCAGGGGAGTATTTGATTTCATTCTTTCATTTTATTTACTTTTACATCTTCTATTTGAACATTGGGGACAATTTTCGGTTTAAGTGTAAGGGGGTAAATGAAGGCACCGTAGAGAATACAATTGCGCTTGAGTTTGTTTGTTTGATAGTAAATTTGTAATAAAACCAAGAGAAATATTTGTTAGGGCAATTTTAGCGCCAATTTAAAAAATTTTACAACATTTAGAAGTAAAACCTTGGTCTTAATGAGCATCTCATGGATAGGAAATTGTATGACTAGCACAAAACCGTACCACTAAAAACAATTTCACCCCAAATATGTGAGGTTCACCCCTAGAATTGGTAGGAAAAGCATCTATCTTTGGTGCTATGATGTGTGTACCGGTAGCACTTAGATTCTAGAACTTGCATTAGGACCATCTCAAATCCACAAGTGAGACTACATTTGTGTAGTTAAGATCTACTACATGATAAGAGGCATTAGGATTAACACATTGTTTTACACCCGTGTTTTTGTTATAATTACGTTGGCTACATTGGTCAAGTAATTCTCCCAAACCCTTTGCGATGTATCCATTTTTGGTACACGATACCCCTAGCACACCCCTCCGAGCCTATCTTTTCGCTTCGACCTTTGAGCATCTTACTCAAAGTGAGAATTTGTTACACCCCACTTAAATGTACACCCAAATCGCCTTAGCCTACCTTGTATGCACTCACCTTTAGTGCATTATTGTGACAACATTTGTTAAACCCTTTGTTAATTATCTAGTCGATTACATGGTTGCTAAGTCGAGTCATATCCTTGTACATATTGTTTTGCGACGATTGGGACTCATGGGTAAAGTACTAGTGTAATGGTGTAATGGGGAAGAACAACATTATTACCCCCATATGTGCTAAATATCTTAAAAGTACTCCAAGTTTTTCGATTATCTTAATCCGAGTCATTAGAATAGTAATTGTAAAGTTATATAAAAATTCAAGTGTAAGGGGAGAACCGAGACCCCTATGATGTATTATTTTGGATGGTAGGGAAAGAGTGTATGAAAAAAAATAAATAGAAAAATAAAAAAAATAAAAAAATCGAAAAAATCAAGAAAAATACAAAAAATGTGAAAAAGAAAAGTAGAAAAAACATACGGACTACCATCCCTACACCTTACGTTACAACCCTTTGGAAAGCCCTCTTTGATAGTTTATCTTAGGTGCTTACGCCTAGTAGAGGAGTAATTGATCCTCTCCCAAGCCTATGGTAATCTATTTGCTATGACATGTAGTGAGTGATATTTTCCGTTTTCATTTATGAGATATAATTCTATGACATTTGAGAGATGAGAGTATCCAAACACTATTTGTGAGGTGCTAGTGTATGATTTCCGTGCTTTTTATGATTAGGGTCGAATAACTATTTGTTGTAATTACTTTTATATTTGTGTTAAATGACCCCTAACTCATATTTTGATTGGAATAAAAGCTCATTTGTTTGAGGACAAGCAAATCTCAAGTGTAAGGGTATTTGATGAGACGAAAAGTGTTACCGTTTTAAGGGGTCATTTAAGCCCTAATTCGAGTAAATGTGATCAAGTAATGCCCTAAATCGTTCCTTTTGTCATTTTAGGTACTTTTGAGAATAATTCTGGAAAACATGCATATTTGGACGTTTTTGGAGCATAAAAGTGAAGAAAACGACAAAGTCTCAAAAGAAGCTGAATTTCTACCTGACGGCGTCTCACAAGGTGACGCCGTCAGCCAACATTGACAAATGAGTGAAACTACTTTACACTTGACGGGCCAGAAAGATTTTGGAACATTTACACCTAACGCCATCAGGTGTTAAATGAGGTAGGCTGTCAGGTTATAAACTAAAGAGTGACGGCCCAGAAGGATATAGAGGGTGACGGCGTCAGAAGTAGATCTAGGCCATCCGAGAACCCTAGTGGCGGCGAGCTGACGGCGTCAGACTCTATAACCTGACGCCGTCAGAGTGTATTTTCTATATATACTTTTCTATTTTTCCTTCATTAGTGTGGAACTTTTGGTACAACTTAGGGCAAAACCCTAAAGACGATTTTGCTGTAATTTTAAGGGTTTTTCCACACTTGGAACCCTCATGTTCAATTGAAGATAAGTCCTCACTTAATTTAATCAATATGTCTATGTGTTGGTTAATCATATCTTTTGCTTGTCTTTCAATTAACATGCTAGGCTAGATCTTTTTTGTGTTTGCTTAGATCTAATGAAACCTAACTATTAATTATTGGTTGATTGGTGTGTTATTATTTGTTGTTGGGTGATTGTTCCATCGATATTAGGCTCAAGAAAACTGGCGATGCTCCTATATGGTAATACGCTTGAACGTCTTGGGAAACATGTAGCCAAGGCATACTAGGCTATTAAGGTAGTATTTAACGCATGAGCCACTGTTTACAATCCCTATGATTATGTAGTGCATGTTGTAGGAGGAGATAAGAGCTCATAGAATTGGAGAGATATGTATGTCACTCCATGAGTTATTAGGAATACAACCTTCATCCACGCAATTAATATACATACCAATTAACCGGTAAAAGATAGTTAGGGAGTAAGGAAATCTAAGTAAACACATTTGTCTCCATATAAGTTTTCACAACCACAATAGTCTTAGTTATTTTATTTTTATTTGCAATTGTAGTTTTGGGTTAGTTGACTAGCAACTAATTCCGCCCACTCTTCCAAAACCGATATTTTACTTGCTTTCTAAAAAATATAAAAATACAAAAATAATCTTCCTTCACCCTTAGACCTATTAGAGTAGCCTTTCTATCCTAACGAACACTATTCCCTATGAGAGAACGATCAATCCCCCGTACTTGCCACTACACTATACTATACCGATCAGGTACACTGCCTGGTGGGATTGCAAGCTTCTCGAGATCCCTCGAGAGGTAAAACCTGTTTGCGTGGTCGCAATCCCACGCACATCATAGACATACATAAACAGTAAATATGCAAATTATACAATGAATGCAATCTATCTAATATACAACAAAGTTAGTGGTTAGTATCTAATTAAAATACTTTTCAAATTAATAGTTAATAACAATTCACTCCCCGGCAGCGGCGCCAAAAACTTGATGCATGTCGCGTGTCGTTGCGGTTTAGCAGTATTAATGCCTACTCAAGTTTTAAATTTATATTTAGCCGACTTATCAATAACATACACACTTAACAAGCAGTGTACCCGGTCAGTATGAATATAATGGTAAGTAGAGTGTCGATCACTAAGAGTGGAACGTATTATCTAGTTATTCTAATCAGTATTTTAATATCTAAGTTAGTTTTACAACCTAAGTTAACTGTACAACCTAATCTAACATAAAGAGGGGGTTTCAGCCTGAGAGACTGGCACGGTTTTGGTTGTAACTAAATTCTAAACTAAACTAATCTACACGATTCAGCGAATAGCAAGCATGTACACAGATAGATACTTGAGACAATAAGAAGATATGTCCTTATGATTTAGTAGCTTGTCACTTGTTTTATTGCTAGTTTTCTATGAAGTGTATATAATTATATAAATTAACCCTTTCTCGTTGGCACTAATCTTATCGGCGAGTAAACCCTTAATGATTACTTATGTCTATCCTACTTTTCTAAAGACGTTAGATAAAGTAGGCGAGGAAGAGGCATGGCGACCCGATACTAAGCTCAGCTAGACACAGAGGTTATCAATGCACTAATAAAAGTCACCAAAGACATCAACATATAAACTTTAATTAATGGGAAAGCAATTTTAAGGGGAGTGCATGATCTTCCGTAGTCACATGACACAAGCCCATCAATCCTGATGAATTAAAGCTTACTAATACAATAGAACAAAACTACTTAATGAATTAAATACATACAGGACCTTCTTACAGCTCTCGTATCTCCTTTTCTGGTGTGTCTTATTCTGCTCGGCTGGAATCGACTTAGGGTTTTGGTATTTGGTCCCTTTAATTCGTATGCAGCCTTGGGGTATTTATAGTTTCTATCTGAGGGATCGATGCGGCGCATAGAATGAACAGATGCGGTGCATCGACTTAACTTCGCGTGGGGTCCAAGATTAATATATTCTGGAATATTCGTACACCATCTTCAGATGCGGCGTAACTTGATCTTTGTATGTGGCGCATGTTCTTTAACAGTCTTGGACTTAAACATTTGGCTACTCCAGTAGTGATGTCTATTGGTAAAGAGACATCAAATCCATTATTTTCAATGATTCACCTCTCACAGGAGTTAACACACCTGGATGTGATGAGAATAGTATGAAACTTATAATGTTTTGATGTATCTGCTGTCATATGTTGCTGCAAAGATCTGGTGTTTCAAGTCTATCATCATAGCGATGTCAAGTTTTGGTTCTTTGCTGCTGGTGTTCGAAGTCAATCCTCTATTGTGCTGTGTTTAAAGATCTATCAAGAAATCTTGAACTTAACCCAGGTCAAATTCAAGATTAGGGGAGGATTGTTGGGAATTCTGCTAAGTGTGAATTCCACTGATGGTTACTGCTGAAGGAATCTGCTGAAGGTACAGATTCGGCTGAAGAAGACTTACTGCTGAAGACATAGTTCAGCATATTTAGTTTCTGCGGATATTGTTTAACCGTGTATTATGTAATGTAGTTAGGATATGCATGAGCAATATTAGGAAAAGATAATGCATATTATTTAAAGTTTATAGAAGATACGTTTCTTGGGAAACGGTTTAGGGTTAGGGTTCCTTGTCTATAAAAGGAACACAATTTTATGTTCAATGTACGTTCTAGAAAAACAAGTTATTATTATATAAAAGATCCATAGAGGATCAAACGTTCATAGTATTCTTTGTTACAAGTTTGTGTTTGTTTTCCGCTTTAGAACACAAGCTTTGGAGATTCTCTTTTAGAGTATTTTTGATTACATTGACACTGCTAACGATCAACGAGAGCTGCAAGATCTATCAAGGATCTTAGTTTCAACAAGTGGTATCAGAGCCTCGGGAGAGTCTTTGTGATACTTTGAACATCATTACTCAACACACTCATTCACAAAACAACCTTACATCATGTCTGCAGCAGATGCTGAATCAACATCAACATCAGAAGCAACCAATCAACAACACGCAGCATCCCTTGCTCAACTCAACCTCTCCAACAGCAATGCTAAATTCCCATACCTTAAGAGAGAAGAATACGAACTCTGGGCTATGCATATGCAGAACTGGATCAACAACATCGATCACAATCTCTAGAGGGTGGTCCTGAATGGTAACAAGCCTAGGAGAATTGGCCATGACTCATAAGGTAGAATATACTATCTTGAGCCTACATCTGCTAAAGAGATTTTGAATCTTCAGAGGGAAAACAAGGTCAGAACTATTCTTCTGCAAGCAATTCCACAAGATCACTTGAGCGACTTTCACTACATGTCAGATGCCAAGGATATCTGGATGGCAATCAAAGCTAGATTTGGAAGGAATGATGAGTCCAAGAGGATGAGGAAGTCTATGCTGAAGCAGCAGTTTCAGGAGTTTCAGATCACTGAAGAAAAGGGTATTCACAAGGGCTATGATAAATTTCACAAGATTTTGAGCCAGTTGAATCAGCTGCAGGCTAGGCCAGATAATGAAGACTGCAATGCTAAGTTCCTGAGATCCTTACCACCATCATGGCTTCAAGTAAGCATTGCACTAAAGACTAAAGGTGGACTGGACATGATGAATTTTGATGACTTGTACAATAAGCTCAAAACTCTTGAACCTGATGTCAGAAGTCCTGTTCGTCCATCTACTTCCACTTACTCAGCCTTTGTAGGCTCCACTTCACATATACTGCCTCCTGTTTCAAATCCCACACCATCTGCATCATCTTCACATACCACTACCAAATCTGTTGGTAGTATGTTAGAAGATATCCTCCATTCTTTTGTTGCTGATTGTGAACCTCAGCAACAACTCTCTTATGAAGACTTTGAACAGCTAGATCCCTTTGATATGGAGGAAATGAATCTCAAGTGGCAGGTGGCTATGCTCTCCTTGGTCATTAAGAGATTTTAGAAAAAGTCTGGAAGGAAGTTTGCTTTTAATGGCAGGGAGCCAGCAAGATTTGAGAGAAGAAAGGTCAAGTGCTACACTTGTGGACAGATGGGTCACTTCTCAAGAGAATGCAAGGACAGGAAACCTACTGATGAGGTTAGGTACTCTACCTATCAGCAGAAACAGGGAGAAGCTGATTCTGGCAAAACTGGTCATCCCACAGCTTTGCTTACCTTGGATGAACATGTGGATTGGAAGGCTCATGAGAGGAATGATGATGCTGATCAGAGTGGAATGCTGACATGTTGTTCATCAGAAGCTCCTACTACAGAATATGCCTTTATGGGCATATCTCAGGTACAAAACTGTTTGTTTGGTTGTCATGTGAAATATAATGAACTTAAAGAACAATATGACGAACTGAAACCTAAATATAATGAATGTTATAAAGATCTTGAGTCATATAAACATGGTTTAAAAATTGTAGAAAGTCAAAAGATTTGGTTTTAGAAGAATCAGGTTGCATATGAGAATGAGATAAAATGTTTAAGACAGGACTTAAAACTTGCTCAGGATGAGGCCATCTATACTAAAAAGTTAAATGTAAAATTAGAGTTTGAGAAACAAGTCCTAAAAGAAAAGCTAGATACAGAAATAGCTACACATAACAAATGGTTAGTTTCTAGAGATAATCTGGCTAGTTGTTTGTATGGTAGTCAGGCTGTAAATTCTAGCATAGGATTAGGTTTTCAGAAGTATGTAGGTTTAGAAGCTAGGGCAGACAATAGAAAATCTACACCAGCAGGATTAGCACACTATGTTAAAGAAGGTACCTTACATGCTGTCCCTGGTCCTATTAGAGGTGAACATATACCTGTTGACCTGTCCATCACAGTTGACTTTGATGGATCACATCACTTATATGGCAAAAAGTCAAGTGACTTATCTGACCCTGTTACTAATACTGCTGACTTTGTCTCTTGCAGTGACAAGTCTTCTGATCAAGGGTCTACTGCCTATGAAAGTTGTGATTCAAGTGACAAGTCCGACCTACCCAAGGCCTCACCCAAGATCATACCCAAGCCCTCACCCAATAATCTATACAAGTCTCCAAAAGTAGTTGCTGATGAATCCAATTCAGAGACAGTTTCTGCTGAAGACTTGTCATTTACTTCTTTGCAAAACAATAATGTTCATTCTGTTGAAAACAATTCCTTTAATGTTTGTTATTTGAATTCTATTAATAGAACATCTTTTTCTTTTCATAAATCTTCTAAAAAGAAGAAATGTTTTGTGTATGGTAGCAAATCTCATTTAATTAAGGATTGTACTTTTCATGAGCAAAGACAGGGTGCTAAGAAACCAAGGCAAATGTGGAAAAGTGTTAATAATATACCACCCTATGTCCCACAGGCAACTCAGTCTACCAGCAGATACAATGCTGCTGATAAATCCGCATCTGCTGATGCATCAGTTCCTGCTGAAAGACCTTTTCCATATAGGAAAAGAAATGTTGCAAGACCATTCCCTAGACCTACTTTTCCTTATTATCAGAATGGTTATTGGCCTAGTTTTTATCACCCTATGTATATGGGTTGGGGGCACCATGGGAAACTGCTGTTAAGTCCTCAGCAGGTTGTTCTTGGAATACTAAGGGATCTAACTTTCAAAGAAGATCCAAGAACAATGGTGGATCTTATACATCTACATGGCCTACCTCTTATGATCCACAGGGCAGGCTCAAGTCAGTAATGACTTGAGTCTCCAAAGTGTACTTATATTTTGTATATTTTTGTTGTTGTTGTAGATTCATCCCTTACTTAGTAAAGAAGTTGGCATAGTAGATAGTGGCTGTTCCAGGAGCATGTCAGGAAATAGAGAGAGGATGATTAACTTTGTACCTATACAAGGTGCAGGCATTGTGACCTTTGGTGGAGGAAATGGCAGAATCACAGGGAAAGGCACAATTAGAACACCAATGCTGGACTTTGAGAATGTATTCTATGTGAAGGAACTACAGCAGTTTAACTTGTTCTCAGTGTCACAAATTTGTGACAAAAAGAACAAGGTGTTCTTCTCTGAGGATGAATGTCTTGTACTCAATAATGACTTCAAACTTCCAGAAGATACTTCAATTCTGCTGAGAGTGCCCAGGAACAATAACTTATATACATTCAACCTAAATGAGGTACTCCCTGAAGGTGATCTAGCATGTTTGGTGGCTAAAGCTACTCTGGATGAATCTATCAAGTGGCACAGAAGAATGGCTCATGTGAACTTCAAAACTATTAACAAGCTTTCCAAGCTTGGACTAGTTCAAGGGCTCCCTTCCAAAGTCTTCACCAATGAACACAATTGTGTTGCCTGCAACAAAGGAAAGCAACACAGGGCTTCTTACAAAGCCATTACAGCAGTGAGCAAAATCACAGAACCACTTCAGTTGCTACACATGGATCTTTTTGGTCCTACTCAAGTAAGAAGTATTGATCATAAGTACTTCTGTTTGGTAATCACTGATGACTATAGCAGGTTTTGTTGGGTATTCTTTTTGAAAATTAAAGATGAAACATCTCCAATTTTAAAAGATTTTGTTACCCTAGTAGAAAACCAGCTAAATAAAAAGGTTAAAGGTATAAGGTGTGATAATGGAACTGAGTTTAAGAATGTGGTGTTAATAGACCTTTGTAACTCAAAAGGAATAAAAAAAGGGACTATAGCAATCCTAGAACCCCACAACAAAATGGGGTTGTTCAGCTCATAGTAAGGCTTATAGGGTTTATAATCTGAATGCAAAAAGAATAGAGGAGACCCTTAATCTTAGATACCTAGAAGATATTACTAATGTCCAAGGTCAAGGCTATCCATGGTATTTTGACCTAGATTACTTAACTGATTCTTTGGGGTATACTAGATTTGTTGCTAACCAATCTGCAGGTACAGAGGCTTCTCCTCCTAACAATGCAGGTGTATTGGATGATGACTCAGAAGATGAGTCTGAATGTGATGAGCTAACTATTGTTGTACCTTCCTTTCCTCCTAACCATTTTGCAGGTAATGGTGCAAAAGATACTTCTGAGAAGTATGAAGAAGAGTCACACTATGTTAGCATTGTAATTTTTATATTATGAAGTGTCGGTCATTGATATAATTGGAATCGTGTCATAGGTGCGTTAGTAAAGCGTTTTAGGAGTTATATGTTCATTTTATGCAATCACATAGAACGTCTAAGGGCTCCAACTGTGAATAGTCCAAAAGCCCTAGACTTGTAAGCCTATAAATACATTCTGTAAATACCTTCACGTATGGAAGGTTGGTTGAAATCATCTTGGTAACTACACATAGTTCTTCTTTCACCTCATGATCCTCACCATCTCTCTTTCTACATCTCTCTTTCTCTCTCTAGATTTAGGTGAAGAAGGCGTTGATTTAGGTTAGTATACGGGCTATAACAAGTGGTGAGTCAATCGCCAAGGGATAGATTTAGGTTGATATAGATTAGTTGGTTAGTTTTTTGATTCGTTCTGGGTTCCATCTTTTGGGTCGGTTGGTTTGCTTGTTTTGATTAGGTTTCCTGGTTTTTGGTGTTTTAAAGGTTTTAAGATTCGTTAGGTGTGATTTATACTCGTTTGGCAGTTAAATTTCAAACAGTACGTTTTAGGGTTTAATAGAGAGTTTTGACAATTTTAGGTTTATAGCGAGTTTGGGTTGTTTCTGGTATTCATAGCGAGTATTGGATTATCTACTATAGCGGTATGGGTGCTATCTATGCGGTATGCCTCTTTTCCTTATCGCTCTAGGCGGTAAGGACCCTCTTCTAAGCGGTTTGACAAACTGCTGCCAGAAGTTCAATTTTGCTAGCGAGTTTGGGCCAAAATTATAGATATTTTTATGTGTTGAGCAATAGCGCACGTAATTGAAATATTTTTCTTCCACTTTGAATTGATTCTGTATTTTTCTCATACGTCACTGCGAGTATAGGGTGTCCATAGCTGGCCACTTATGTAGTCGCTTTTTCTTCAATTTCGTCAGTCCTAGGGCTTCCCTAGAGTTAGCGATTGTATGGGCTTACAGTAGCGAGTATGGACTTCCACTAGCGAGTATGCTTCTTAGCGAGTATTTTAGTGCTGACCAAACTTAGTTGACAAGAGTGGACTCATCTTGAGATTGTATGTATTGTGGTCCCATCTGGTCCTCGTAATATTTTATATTATAAAGTGTCGGTCATTAAAGTCAATGAATCATGTAATAGGTCGCATTAGAAAGCGTTTAGAGAAGTTATATGTTCATTTATCAATCTCCAGAAAGTCTAAGGGCCAAGCATGTAACTATCAAATGCCCTAGACTTGTATGCACTATATATATAATGTAAACCTTCATTTAGAAGGTTGGTTGATCATTTGGTAATAATACAAGTTCTTATTTCACACATATGATCCTCCCATCTCTCTCTCTCTACATCTCTCTTTCTCTCTCTAGATTTAGGTGAAGAAGGTCGTGATTTAGGTTGTATACGGGCTATTACAAGTGGTATCAATCGCCAAGGGATTGATTTAGGTTGTTTTAGATTCATTTGGGTTAGATTTTGGTCTCATTTGATTGGGTTTTATACTCGTTATTATTGGTTTTTGGGTATTTCATTCGTGTTTTAAAGTTTTAACAATCTTTGAATTCATTTTACTCACTTTGGTACTCGTTAGTAAAAGAAAGATCAAGCAGTACGTGGATACAAGGGTTTAAGGGATTTTAGGGTTTAATAGCGAGTAAGGTTTTTGGATAAAACCCTCTTTTAGCGAGTTTCATTTTTGTGATAGCGAGTATCATTTTTGTGATAGCGAGTTTGGTGAACAACAGGCGAGTAAGCCTTATATCTTATCGCATAGCGAGTAAGACTTATAAACTCATAGCGAGTATGGAATGGGCTCCTTAGCGAGTTTGGAAAGTTCATAGCGAGTATTGAGTATTTTTTGGATAGCGAGTATTAGAAATCTTTCTTCATAGCGAGTATTGAGATTTGTCATAGCGAGCTTTGTAAGTTTTTTCCAGTAGCGAGTATGGGCTTCCAGTAGCGAGTATGGACTTCCACTAGCGAGTATGCTTCTTAGCGAGTATTGTCCAACAATCTTAGCGAGTTTGAAATAATTTTTGGCGGGAAAATTTGAGTAAAATTTATTTTTTACAGGAGATTAAACGTTCAATTTTTACGCGAGATTTAAATTTTGGTAAAACGTTGAAAATTTTGACCAAAAATTCACTTTTTTAGGCCAAAATTCAAATTTTTTCGGTAAAATTTGGCGTCAAAATTTTTGAAACTCAAATTTTTCGTGCAACCTTAGAATTGCATTCCATAGTGTTTTTCAAATTTTGGGTAAGAAAATCTTCTAATTCGATTTTTGGAGGGAAAACTCAAACTCACTAAGAACAACCGTTTACGCCTCATCAAACCTAATCTACAACAACAACCTAAGTTCATCCTAAAGATCCAACAACAACTTTTCACGACACGTCACTTTGAATCAATTCATAATGGCATCTCAACAAGATATTCATGCTGCTGGTGCTGAGAACCGTCCTCCTATGCTTGAAAAAGGTGGTTATCTTCCATGGACAAGCCGTATGCTTCGCTACATCAAAACCAAACAAGATCTTGGTAAGCTCATGATCAAATCCATTGAAAATGGTCCATTTCAGCCAAAAGAAATCCTTGATCCGGGTAATCCAGATGGAACACCTCCTACTCAACCATTCTTTCATCTCCAAAAAGAAGAAGATTACACAGCTGCAGACCGGAAGCAGATTGAAGCAGATGATATGGCAATGCATCTCATTCAACTTGGTTTACCTCGTGAGATCTTTGCTGCAGTCGACACTTGTGAAACAGCTTATGCTATGTGGGAACGAGTTAGAAGACTTTGTCATGGAACGGAAATCAGACAACAAGATGTTGAGAACAAGCTTCTAACAGAATGGGAGAACTTCACGTCTACAGCACGTGAACAGATTGAATCATGTTTCAGAAAAATTAGGTCTCTTTGAAAATTTCCTTCCTTTTTGCAAAGAATAGGTTGTAAACTGAGAAACCCTTTTCGAAAATGATTTAGAAGATGCACTCGTGTAAACCTTCTCCGAAACACTTACTTGCGGTTTAGATTCGTTTGAAACATGAGATTTGCCTTTTGACCGGTTTAGAGCATCAAACTTTGCTTTTAAGGCATTGTATGAAGTTCTCAAATCATTATATTCCTTTTGAAGAGAAAGATTATCTTGGGATGCCAATTTTGATTCTAAAGAAGCAATTTGTTTCAAAAATTGATCTTTTTCGGCTTTAGAATCATCCGTTTTACGAGCCAATTTCCTTTCGAACTGAAAATAATTTTCAAACTTGGTCGTTTTGTTGAAAAAGTCAGTTTTAGCATCCTCAAAATCTTTTGTTTGTTGAGCTAAAAGTGTTTCAAGCTCAACCACTTTCGTTTGAAGCACATGATTTTCTTTTTCAAAAAGATACATTTTCTCCCCTGTTTTCTTTTCAAAATCTGGCGTATCAGAATCGAACAGGTGGTTTGGAAAAGAAACTTTTGTGACTTGAGAATCAACCTTTTTATTTTTCATTGATTCAATCTTTTGCAGAACATTTTCAAACTTTTTATCAGCGAAGAATTCAAACAAT
>LBNU01029591.1:9559-33096 GCA_014162995.1 Artemisia annua
CTAGGGTTTTAAAATGACGTAACTCGGCCCCCAAAATCCATCTTTTTTATTGACGGTCCCCAACTTCTCGTCCACCGATATTTTAAATCCAAGACATTGCTAACGCCTCCTCCTCATCTTGCTCCAATTTCTTTGGGGTCTTTTTCCACGCGTTTGCACCTCTTCAACGTGATTCGACCTCTTCGGACCTCTTCGACCTCATTCACTAATTTGGTGTGCTCGGGGATATACGAGATATCCACCGCTCTCACCACCATCTGTCGACACCATCTCCCATCCCTCTCGTTGTAATCATGAATGGGTAACGGTTTCACTAACCCGGGTCACGCCTTTTTTTTTGGGTAGTAGCGCGGCTCGTACGGTCAAAAGTAGGCATTTGAGTTGTCGGTAGTTGGGGTATATGGTATCAAACGCATCGGAAGTTTAGTAGGAAGTTGCGAGCGGTTGTTGATTGTAGTAAGAATGGGTGGGAGATTGCGGTACATTTTGTGGCGATAACCGGGTTGTGGAGGAGATGTTTCGTAACCGGGTTGTGATTGGAGATACATTTAGTGGGGCGGTAACGGGTTGTTGAAGATGATTCGTGGATGGTTGAACTCGAGGAGACATTGAGCCTCTCGAAGGCACCACCTCTCGAGCCACGACCACTTTTCCTTAGGATCTCTATTTTTTTTGGGCTCCATCGTTTGCATAAATTGAAAACCTGTTTTTTTTTTTTTTTTATTAGGAGACTGTTTTTTTTTTTTGTGGTAAAACCATCTCCATCTTTTGGGCCAATTTATAGAAAAATAAAAAAAAAATACCCGTTAAGGACCGTTGCCCCCCAAAAAGCAATCCCAACGTCTCTTTTTCTCCTTCCCAACGGCTCTTTTCTTCCCCACACCGCTCGGTAAACTTTCCCTAACGGTGAACACCGCTGGGCTCACCGCAAGGGCGGCGGCGGTGTTCCCGTTCGGTAAAAGTCACCCCGCATGTCTCCCCGAAGGTGCTGCCAAGCCCCTTACAAGTTAAACTCTGATAATTAGATTTCTGTCAAAACTTTACGACCAACATTTAGAGCGTATTGCATTAATTAATAAGTCAACCATGTTTTGCGTTCTTCCACCTTGTAAAGTTATTATATTTGGTTTTCACCTGAAAATAAGGTTCTTTGAAAACTACACATGTTGTAATTTTTTTATTGTTACTTGTTCATTTTATAAGCTTAAACATTAAAATTGCATTCAATAAATATATATGTAATATCTATATATATATTTTTTTGGCTAAGGTTTTTGCCTATTTGGTGTACTTTAAGCTACAAAATGCTTTCAGCTTGTAGCCCAGTTGATTCTCGAGATGGTCACTATCTAAGTAAGCCGTTATGGTGAACTTGATTTACCTCGCACGTGATGTGTGCGTAATGGTTAACTCAGCTGAGCTTGTTTAAAATCTTAACTTATCCAACATTTCAAAAACGGTTTTCTTTACAAGTGCGTTATGATTTGATTTTGATGTCTCATAAAAAGTTTCAAAAAATGGAAATAGAACTATAGAAGGTGGTTGAACTATTGAAAAAGTATCATCCACGCGGCTAAAGTATACAAATATAAGTTGAGGTCATCCGGTCCTTCAAACAAAACTATTTACACCTAATTTAACCAATATCTAAGAAACTTTGTTTTCAGGAGGTTGGCGTGATCACTTCAGGGTTGTTTGCACTTAACAAATATGGATCGATTTGTTGTGGTTTAAAGATATCTATACTACTTATAATACATTTAGAGACTTCCCTCCTGTTAATTTTTTAAGATTTCCTAATATAGCTTTTAAGTAAATACTACTTATAAAACATAGTTTACAAGTACTTAAATACAATTAAGCTTAAAAAAAAGATACTTAAATACAAAGATACAACTATTTAAGCACAATGTACAATACAATTAAGCTTAAAAAAAAAGGCTTCATCAAGAAAAAAGAAGAAACATAATTAATACAATTAATACACTATTAAAAACACCCCTTCACAAAAAATACAACTTTTTAACCATAATATACAATATAATTAAGCTTCCAAACTAAAAATATGAGATCCAGCAATCCGAACCAATAATTCGAAATATTCATCGCCGCAAATTTTATTACATGGTACCCGCCGCCGCATCGCACGGTTACCATGCTAGTAATTTTTGTAAGACGATTAGCCGAACTAGAGAATTCTTACTAATTAAAGATATTATTTTGGTTATAAAGGTGTGTTAGAGATTTCTAGTCGTACTAGCAGGGTACCCGCTCGTTGCAGCGGTGGGTATCATGCAATTGAAATATTTATCGAAAATTTATTTATTTTTATATTTTACGATACATAGATATACGGATGACAACAATTTTAGTTTTGAATAATTTTATACAATAACAATATTTTTCATATAAAAACTATAGATTATTCACGTGATATTGTGACAATACTAAGTTTGTAGCTGATACATTGCAAATGTATGAGGTTAAAGTAGTTAACAATAGCCCGTAGTCACAAGTTATCATTAAATAATAACATCATAGCAAATTTTAAAAATCACTTACATTATACTAATAAAATTTGGTTCTCTAAAAACAATGTTTATTATAATTGTCCCATATAGAAGGATGATACAAGTAAAATAGTACTTATAAAGAGAGAAAAAAAAATTCAAGAAGTCATGTTGGTTAATGAGTATAATTATTATTACACAAATATATATAATAAATATAAAATATATACTTAGCACTTAGCACTTTGCACCTCTGCATACTTTGCTTTGAAAAAATCTTTCGATTTTTATAAAACAAAGTTTTTAATTTTTACAGTAAGTTTTATCAAAAAAAAATTCTAAAAGGTGAATATGTTGGTTCTCGAGGCACTCTTGCGATTTAATAATATTTTTTTGAACATTGTAAATTAGTATGCATTTTGAAACTCTATTAATTTAATAATATCGTTTCGGACGACTTTTATGGGCTAGCCGAACCGGTGATGACTCCGGTTCCCGGTTGAACCCGTTGGTCCGGTCTGTATTTTAAAACCATATGTACCATTAACTTGTTTTTACGTATAAATTGTATGAAGCTTTGTGTGTTTTATTATGTTGTACAATATGTATAATAACAAGTATTTTTCATATTAAGGGTGTTTTAAAAATAACATTTATTAGGTAATTATTGTTATAGACATTTTTTTTCCTTACATTAAATTACTTTGTATTTTTTTTTTTTTTTTTTTTTTTAAAAAAAAAAAAACATGTATACAAAAAATCTATACTACATTATAATGCATTTGGGACTATTCTATAATTAGAAAGGCTTAAAATTCAGACTTTTTTCTTACTTATTATGGAAAGATTTCAAAATTAATTTATTAGGAAGCAAGTTGGTTAGGAAGTTTGTTAGGAAGCAGTTGGTTGTTCAAACTAAAATTATTTGGCTTAACCATCTCTAATATCTCTACTTATAAAGCATGAAGACAACGTAACCAAATAACGCAAAATATAATCACACGGTACCCGCCGCCGCATTGCGCGGGTACCGTTCTAGTGTTTTAAAAGGTTGCAACCAATGCTATTATAGATACACTTATTAAAATTTGCCGTTATAAGCAAGTGTTGAATCTTAAAGCCTTTCATTTTAGGAATGTCCCAAATGCTTTATAATGTAGTATAGATAGTGCAAAATGACACTCTCATACCATTAACTATATCAATAATTTAACTAGTCAGACATTCATCCATCAATTCGTAAAAGATAATACTTCAGATTCAAGCCACCTTCTTATAAAGCTCGAAACTTTCGACTAGGCCATAGAAGCAAATCAAATACAATACTCGTGCGTTTTTCAAATCTAGACAGACCAACCATGGGCCTCTCCAAAATATCAACACTTTCTTCTAGTAGATATATTATCATTAGTTTCAGGGCCGAGTTATATAGTTGTTTCGAAACATTAACACTAATTATTCGTTAATATGTCATTAGCCTTTTTGTCTCGGCTTAGATATGTAATTAACTATGCATCAAAGTTTTCCAACAACTTGAACCCGCGCAAGTTTAAACTGTCACATGTCAATCACGTGAGAGCTAAATCCAGCTCAATTAATGAGCAACTTAGATAGTGCCGACTCAACAAATCCATACATAGTAAATAATTATTTTCTCATAGCTTATGTTTCTTTTTTTGTGAAGGGGTCAACACTAAACATGTAATACCTGTAAATTTTTACATGCTCTGGATACTGCGATTATTGTTTTTAACTTCATTAAAACCGATATTTTAAAACTCGGGTTGACCCAACCAGTTAAACTGAGAATCAGTTTATTCACTCAAAGCCCGTTTTGGACAAAAAGAAAACCAAATTGACCCACTTATAAACCGGTTGAACAAGAAATCAGAAGCTCGTCGGATCGATTAAGCATTGATCCAACATAACCAAAACACATACACATGTGTGTTACACAATAAATTAACTTACAAAAAAATAAAATAATAATATAAAAACCACCGATCTTTCCTAGTAAATGAACCCAACAAGCTCACATGCATTGCTCTCTTTTGCTCACTTGTTCATACTAGCCAAAAAAAACCCTTCATTCTTCAATTTACACACATAAAAATCAATATTTCTTAATAGTAATAAATTATATAAATCAAGAAAACACATTTATTAATCACCACTTTTGTCACCTTCCCTTTCATCTCCTCCATATAAACCATCTCTTTTCCTTCACTTCTTCCCATCTCTCTCTTTCACCACTTCTCTAACAACAACAAAAAAAAACTTGCTTCATTTCACATTGTCATTTGGCCTAGGCCATTGTCTTAAAAACCCGAAACCGAAATGTGTTCAATGGTGATAAGTACTTTGTTTATGCTTATGGGAGTTTTGCCTTTGGCTTTAGGAGGTGGACATGATTATGGTGCTGCTTTAAGTAAGAGCATTTTGTTTTTTGAAGCTCAAAGATCAGGTGTTCTTCCTAGCAGTCAAAGAGTTAAATGGAGGGGTAATTCTGGCCTTTATGATGGCAAATCCAATGGGGTAATTAGTTAACCTTTGTTTTTCTACTACAGTAGTAAGTTACATGAATTATAGTAAAACTTTAACAAGTGTACATTGATAATAAAAAATGTGTTTTCATATGGGTAATCTTGTCACTTATGCTAGCTAAATTATTGTTTTAAGGATGTTTTAATTATAAATATGTTAACCTGTAATTAGTAGTGCACTAATTTTTGTCGCTTAGTTATTGTTAATGTTTGTAACTTTGTACACGAGTCTGTCTCCAAATGGTTATTCGAAATAAATAATTCACCAAATTATATGTGCATTTGTAAAGGCATATGTTTTCGTAAGGGTAAATTTGACATTGTGCTAACAAACTTTTTACAGTTTTGTGTTTTTGTTAATGGACAATAAGTTGTTGACAGGTTATTTCTAGATTTTGGTTACTTGAATAAAGTTAAAATTGAAAATATGAAATTTTTACAAGGGTATAATTGTAATTGATTAATGTTTGTGAATAATGAAGGTGGACTTGGTAGGAGGGTACTATGATGCAGGGGATAATGTGAAATTTGGTCTACCAATGGCATTTACAGTGACAATGATGTCATGGAGTATAATGGAATATGGAAATCAAATGGGTGCTAGTGGTGAACTTGGTCATGCTATGGATGCTGTTAAATGGGGTACTGATTATCTCATCAAAGCTCATCCTCAACCTCATGTTCTATATGGAGAGGTACTTTTTGACCTTTTGTTTTCGGTTCATTTTTTGTGATATGATAAAAATAAGTGTTAATAGTAAGAAATTTTTTTGCAAGAGTTTAGGTATTTAATGGACAAATTGTATAACCTACTTGGTGTTGAAATATGAAGTTGATGGTCTAGAAAAAAGAAAATTAAAAAATGTAGTGAACGAACAAGAATAATATTTTTTTGAGCATTTTGCCGAGGAAATAGAGTCGTTCCTTAAAACAAGGGATGATTTCGTGGATTTCCTTGCTAAACATAAAAAATTACGGTTCGTAAAAGAACATGCATACTGAACAAACGGGTAATAAGATATTATTTTGGGATTAAAAGAAATAAGATACTTTGCAAAATTTTGGTCATAACGGTAATGCGGATGACCGGATGTTGATTTTAAGCTATAAATTTGTGGGTCATGTATAACAGGACCCACAAATATAAAATTCGAGCATAGAGTAATGATAGTTATGCATAGATTTTAACATAGTTTTTGTTCACAACGGTAAAGTTGATGTTGATTTTAAGGTATAAATTTGTGGGTCTACGACAGGACCCACAAATATAAAATCTCGAACAAAGAGTAAGGATAGTTATGCATAAACTTTAATGTTAATAAAGGTCGATTTTGAATTATAGATATCTAAAATAAGATTTAAAGTTTATGTTTGAAATTATTAATAATGTCACACTGTAGGTGGGAGACGGTAACACCGACCATTATTGTTGGCAAAGACCCGAGGACATGACAACTTCACGATACGCCTATAGAATCGACCAAAACAACCCTGGTTCCGATCTTGCTGGAGAAACCGCTGCCGCAATGGCTGCAGCCTCCATCGTCTTCCATCGCTCAAACCCCGCGTATTCTCGTGAGCTTCTCAACCACGCCTACCAGGTTCGTTTAGCCTCTTTCACCACTTCAATTTCTAGTCCTTTTTTATTACATATAGTTCCATCTTTTTAGGCACAATGTACATAAATAGAGTTAAATGTGAACAACAAGCATTCATTCTTGAGGTCATTCTTTGTGCAAAGCTGCCAAATAAAAAAAGTAACTATGACCAATGCGTAAGTTAGCAACAGACAGGCTCATGTTAGCAAAACGGTTGGTGTTAGTAAAAACAGTTACTGTTGTAACTTTATTGTCTGCCATGTTTTTGGCCGTTTATTTTAGCATAGGTAGCTAGGTGGCTACTACCTCTTTATAATGCGCCTATCATTGAATAAGTCATTAATCTCACTTTCTCTTTATAGAATAAGTCATTAATCTTACTTTCTTTTTATAGTTCATTATTCAAAGCTACATTTTCCAAATACAGAATCAAATACATTTACAGTGTTGCTTTGAATTTGAAATTTCAAGTTAAAAAAAATATTTACTTTTGTCATGTACAAGTTTTTTATACAAAAGCTACAAGAAACATTGTATAAAACAACAATTTATCAGTGCATAGTGAGCTAATTTATAAAAGCAACCATTTGATTTTATTTATTGAAATGTTAAAAATACTAAATGGCACATTGGGGTGGAAATTATATAGTATATGACTCATCAAATTACAAGTGTTATTGTACTAGGAATAATTTTATAGTATATGAGTCATAATTTTTTTATAGTTAGATCACTCTTTACTAAGTGTGCATGTATAGAACATTTAGGAAAAACTATGACTTGATTATCATGAAAGTTACTTTCATAATATTCTCACTTTTGAAGCTTATCATGTGTCATATTTCATGAATGAGACTAATATGAAAATGAAGTTCCTAGTAAATGAGAAAATTATGGACAACTTAAATGTTTACTAGGCAGTTTTAATGTAAACATGATTCGCACACAATTTTTTTTTTAAACACATCATTTTGTACAACACTGTAATGCACAGAGAGTTTACAGTACAATACTGCAATGCAGAGTGTGATACAAGAATAAAAAAATTTGGTGTGAAAATCACCCATAATATAAACATTTTTATACATGTACAGATGTACTGTACAAGAGTAAATGCATTAGGGTACATACTCATAAAAAAGCAAAATTACACAACTAAAAGAAGGGAAAAAAAAAGGGCAATTGAGGAAATTGATGGTACAATTTATTCGGCGCACATGTTTGGTCATAAAAGTTAGGTATAATTGCTGTGTTTCACGGACAATGTGGTCTCAAAGTACAAGATTTCCTCTCAACCGTAGATCTTAACCTACCTATGACTCTATCCTTATTTATTATTGTCGGTGTATCAAAATTACCATATTACCCTTGTCTCATTTTACTAATTTTATTCTTCAACTATAAAGCATTTACCTTTTGTTGAATATCTAATTTTCAACTAAAGAAAATGACTAATATGACCTCCATTAAACACAATTCAATCCTTTTGTTCGTTTTGTATATAACAAAAATAAAGCAAAACACTTTTATGTCTACAAGCTCGAAGCACATCGAGGTTTACTGTCAACGTGAAACTATCTTTCATCATTGTCCACCACCGATAAGGCGATAACATTGTCATGACTCATAAACCAAACAAAACAACATGTCGATAATTAAATAGTAGTTATGGAGTTATTTTACACATACTACAATTATAAATGCATAGTGTTCTTTATATATTGAACAATGAATTTTTTAGCAACACCACTAATAATATATTGTCACGAGAAATGTATAATCAGTAATCTTTTGCTCGCGGATCAAATTTCTACACACATTTTCATTAACATACCATTGTGAATGACTTTAAAATAATCCATGGTCTTACTTATCCTTCTACTACTACATGTCGACTATCCTGACTGAGAAAGCCGATTTTTTTTTTTACGAGTTTATGAATTATTGACAGATGAAAAATGCTCTTTTTCCTCTTACTAAATTACATGTTTTTTCCCTGCAGCTATTTGACTTTGCCGACAAGTACAGGGGTAAATATGACTCTAGCATTACTGTGGCCCAGAAGTACTACCGATCAGTCAGTGGATATGCTGTATGTGATTTTACAATCTTTTTAACAGTTTCAACTACTTATTTACCCTTGTGTAAAAATTTACTAACTTTTTTTGTTTTTTGGATTTGTGTAGGATGAATTGTTGTGGGCTGCTGCTTGGATGTATAAGGCAACTAACAATCAGTATTATTTGGATTACCTCGGTAAAAATGGCGATGCGCTCGGTGGGACCGGGTGGGCAATGACCGAGTTTGGTTGGGATGTTAAGTATGCCGGGGTCCAGACCCTTGTCGCTAAGGTATTTATTACACTGTTTGTATTGTATGTACATTACTACAAAACAAGACGACTAAGATACACATGTGTTGAGAAAGGACTACATTTCTAGATACTTTTTACGGTCACATTGGTTACATAACAAAGTACCTAGCGAAATTTATAGTTACGTCTAAAATATGAAAATTTACTTTTATGATAACATAAAATTTATTAAGTTGTGTGGCTTTTATGTAACTCACATTATAACCAAGGAAAAATTTGAAGCGCTAGCTAGGTGTTGCACATTATTTGTATGCTTTTCAAAAAGGGTAATGACGGTTTCGTATTCTGATCAATGCAGTTTCTAATGGGAGGGAAAGCCGGTAAACATGCTCAGGTGTTTGGAAAGTACCAAGAAAAGGCTGAATCTTTTATGTGTTCATGCCTCGGCAAGAGTAATCAAAATGTTCAAAAGACACCCGGTGGCCTAATCTATAAGCAAAGATGGAACAACTTGCAATTTGTCACAAGTGCATCTTTTCTTATGACTGTTTACTCTGATTACTTAACATCTGCACGCAAAAACCTACATTGTTCTTCTGGCAGTGTTGCCCCTTCAGAGCTACTCGCATTCGCCAAGTCACAGGTAATGTGATCTGCCCGTTTATTAGTAAGGTCTGTTATTTATACCATATGAAAATGTCTAAAAGTTTTTTGGTTTTTGTTTTTTAGGTCGATTACATTCTTGGTGACAATCCAAGGGCAACAAGTTACATGGTTGGATATGGAAACAACTACCCGCAACAAGTGCACCATAGAGGATCATCAATTGTTTCGGTTAAGGTTAACCCATCGTTTGTTAGCTGTAGAGGTGGTTATGCTACATGGTTCAGTAGAAAAGCGAGTGACCCGAATCTTTTGGCTGGTGCTATTGTTGGTGGGCCTGATGCTTATGACAATTTTGCTGACCATAGAGATAATTATGAGCAAACAGAGCCCGCTACATATAACAATGCCCCGCTTCTTGGTGTTTTAGCTAGGCTCCATGGCGGTCACGGTGGCTATAACCAACTACTTCCTGGTATGTTTAAATTTTTGGGGTGTTCAATGTTTTTGTTGTGGTTTCTTTTGATTAACCTTTTTTTTAATTGTTCGCAGTTGAAATTCCCGTTGCTAAGCCTATTGCTGCTCAACCAAAGCCCGTAGCTGCTCAACCAAAGCCTAATCCAGTTAAAGAAACTTCATTTTCAGGTAATATTGATCTTTCTAATATGTCTGTGTAGATTTTTGGCTCTCCTAATCCCTGGATTAGAAATTTGTTGCATTCTTCAAATTTGTATGATAAAAAGTTGCAATTGTTTTTACAAATTCTGATTCAAGATTCTGTCCTTGCTTCGTTTAGCTCCTATTGCAATTGAACAAAAGACTACAACTTCATGGGTAGCAAACGGGAAAACTTACTACAGATACTCAGCCATCGTAACCAACAAATCAGGGAAGACAATCAAGAACCTTAACTTATCAGTCTCCAAACTTTACGGTCCTATATGGGGTCTAACCAAGAGCACAAGCGGTTCATACGGCTTCCCAACATGGATTAGCTCATTGCCATCCGGTAAAAGCATGGAGTTTGTTTACATCCACACCGCTTCACCAGCAGAAGTCTCAATTTCAAGCTACACATTGGCCTAAGTCAAGGTCACGAACGTGGTCGATAGACAAGGCAAACAAGAAGCTACTAAAGAAAGTGGTTTCTAGGAGTGATTTTTCGGTTAATTTACGTTTTCAAAGTGTGTAAGAATGGAGGAAGAAAGGAGTGAAGAGAGAGTTTAAAAGAAGTGCTCATCCTCTTTCTCATCCTCTTATATTAGTAGTATAGAGTATGGATTATATAGTTGAGTGGTAAAGATAGATTACTAGAGTTGTTTGTTGCTACAGCAAGTTAGCTTTCTGAAGTTTTCACAGTTTCACTTGTTTTTGGTGTGCTTTGTGTTGTAAAAATTGGGCAACATCTTAAGTTCCAGTATGAATATAGATCCTGCAACACATTTGTGTGCTTCTTATTGTTTTTGCTTCTAGCACGCTTTGATATATTTCGAATAGCTTATCTATGACGCGATATTTGTTATGTTTGAAAAGATTAAATTAAATCATGAAATCATGTGTTCAAAACAAAATGAAAGAAAATAAGTTGCATCTCCAGATATTGAAACGACGTGAGAGGTACATCACTCTTAAGAAAAAGAACGTTGATTGCAACTTGGAACTGAGACTTCTCTTGTTGATTCCAAATTTATCGCAGCTAGGCAAGTGCATGAGAACGATTAATAAGAGTAAATTTTGCTACAGCTGAATATGAAGTTTTGTTTTGAATATGAACTTTGAAGGTCACATGTATACTAAAGTTTTAGCAGTAACTCAAACTGAAAAATTATAAACCAAGATAAGCATCATACTTTTGTAACCTCTGAAATATTGCTTCTGGTATTTATTAGTACACCAATGTTCATGCTCCAAAACTCTAGACATTTGACCACAAAACCGATCTAGAGAAATTAGATTCGGTAGCACAGAGTTTTTCAAAATCTATTTGTGGTGTAATTTGAGCAAAGCTGAACAGGGTGCAGATTCAGGTTGGTAAATGCTAAATCCTGTTGCGATATTTATAACCATTAACCATAATATTCTAAATGCAAGTTCTTAGAAGCTTTAGTTCACAGCAAAAATTAATGCACAGAAACACTAATCAAATACATCACCGTTCCCAGATCTCTGGCTTTAGTATCGACCTTTTATTGACAATCATATTCGTTTTTCGTTATACAAAAGTTCCATGCAGTTTTCATAAATAAATAATGATAAGAAGGTGTAATAATACAATGTCACTTCGCTATGGTCCACAAATTAACTCAACATATAACACAGCTGTACAATCACATATCAAAGGAATAGAGGGTTCAAAACAAATCCAGAGTTGCTAAAGATGGTTGAAACCATTACTCAAAAAGAGAAGACAGTAGGACATTATCCTTATGCAGCAACTCACTTCTTGTTAAGCGTCTTGTACATGTTATCAATTACAGGCTGCAAAGAAAAACAAGGTATTTTCATCAGAAAGGCCATTCAACGATTAAAAAAACGAAACTTGTTGCACAAAGATATGTCTGGTATAGATACCTGGTAGTATTTGAGCATCTGTGGCCTTTTCTTCTTGAAAGTTGGGGTCAGAAGGTCACGTTCCATATCGAATGGAACAGGGTCAAGGTGAATAGCTTTCACGAATTCAAAACCTTTTAACTGCAAGAAGAAATGGTTTTTAGTAACATATAAATTTGAAAACGCATATAAAATAGGCTTAAGGTCTTAAAAGAAAAAACCTTTTTCTCTTTTCCAATTCTACTGAGCTCTCCCAATATGTATTCTTTAATCTTGGGATTTTCACATAGGGACTCAAAGTCACCAGATATATTATGTTCTTCGGCATATTTTTCAACAGCTTGCTTATTTGGGTTGGCAATAGCAATCAGACAAGACTCGAAGCTGTTTCCATATACCCATACCTGAAATGGCAGTTAAACGTTAATGTCATAGATGTGCACACATGGACCTGATCCCGGGCAAACAAGAATTAAGAGCAGACAAAAAGCCCAATTTGGCCTGGTAACAAAGCATGGTTTAGACCCAGGACGGTAATTTTTGGGGAAAAAACAAAAACAAAAACGCCCAGTACTTATATCCAAAACGGCTACTTTTTGTGTTTTATTTTGTGAAACCTCAAGATTTTATTAATAATAATTGAACTCCTACTGTTCATCATCTAAATTGTTGATTTAATGTAACTGACGCATTATTTGTGTCATAGCTCACAAACTTCCATTTTTTTATGATGTAATACCAAAATTTTAATTTATGTTGCAGGTTATTTACATAATATAATCATAGAGTTAAAATAGAGAGAGTCAAAAATGACGGGGCCAGTCTGGACCAATCAGGAAAAGACCTCGACCATTGAGGCCCATTTCCTTTTAAAATGATATGTTGTTGTTAGAATGCATACCGAGTCAAGGTCGGAAACAAGTCCATAAACATTCTCCAAGTTTTCAACCGCCACATATTCTCCTTGCGAAAGCTTGAAAATGTTTTTCTTACGGTCAATAATTTTCAAGCTTCCATCTGGTTGCCACTCACCAATATCACCTGTAGGAGAATACATTTTAATTACAGCCATTATTATACCAAAAACGTTATTAAATTAAACACCTCACTAAAGTCACACCTGTATGGAACCAGCCATCAATCAGTACTTCTTTTGTAAGGTCCTCACGCTTGTAGTAACCTGAAAACAAAACATCCCCTCGTATGCATACTTCTCCTCTTGGTGTGCTTGAACATGCATCATAATTCATCTCGGGAACAGACTCCAAACGAGCATCCAAAGCCGGTACTGGTGGGCCCACTGTACCCAGCATACCCATTTCATTTGGTATTGAAACAAATGACCCGGCACAGGTCTCCGTCAGGCCTAAATTGCAAAGAAACAAAGATATTACTCGTAGGTATCAGATAAATGTACTTATTCTTGTTTTTTGCAATGATTTGGGCCTTTGAGCACAATAATTGTGAATCTAGGCTACAAAAGATCACGAGTTGAAGTAATGTCAACATCCATGTGCTGCTCAAAATAATAATCCACATCCATGTCATCACATCGTAGAGATGCCGAATTTGACCCAGTTACTTATGAATGGGTCAATTTGGGCTAAGTATTCCACTAACGGGTCAAACTTGGATGATAGAAATGGATTTGAACTTCAAAGGAAGCATGTCAAATGGGTCTAACACAGCTAAAGTCGCCCAAAGTGTATTTATAAAACATAACACCAGCTGAATCATTGCATCTAAACATTAAAAAGATGACGTGATTTCGGTATTCATATCTAGACGCTGAATGGTGGATCCCGACACATGCCCAAGAACGACACATCATAATGAACGTCTCAACAAAGGAAAACACTCACATGAAGGGCTCGGCCCTGGGCATAATGGATGGTGGGCCGGGTACAATGTGAGGGAGCACAATAATCTAGTGGCATATTTATCTATGATCCGTACCTATCCTTCTTCTGGGCAAAAATAATGGATTGCAATGAGTATCCTCTCCTAGTACCCATGCATGCCCCCCCTAGGGTGACCAAAAATTGGAAAAGACAAAGTTCGCTCAATATTTTGCCCAAGATAGGGATAGCTAACCAACTCTATAAAAATAATTAAATCTTGCTGATATAAAATGTTTCGGATTAACACGCCCTCGCCCTTTTCAGCCCATACGAAAACCAACCAGTGTTAGTTCATCACCTGCGGCCCCATAATCAATCATGACCCATACAGATAAAATATATCACCAAAGAAAGAGAGTACCATATCCCTGAAGAACATGAGAACATGTCACTACTTTCAAGTAAGCTTCTACATGTGGAGCTAATGGAGCAGCTCCAGATAGAATAATACGCACTCTACCTCCTAGCCCCTCCTTAACCTGAAAAAATTAGATAAAGGTGAGAGTCAAGCTATATCAGAATTATGTTAAAGAGAAAAAATGGTATGAAAAATGTCACCTTGCTAAAAACAATTTTGTCACTTAGTGGAGACGCCTCGTAATGTTTTTTTCCTCCCTTCATGTTACGTAACTTGCTGCACGAGTTTGATGTACATATCCAAATCAGCAAATATGTAAACAAGATCTAGAAGTTCCAAGAGAGAATGATATTATCGATACTTACTAATTATATGCCAGATTAAATAGATTGCGTTTAATAAAACCCCCAGCAGAAATTTTCGTTTGTAAACCTAACAAACAAATAAGAAAGCACTTAGTAACAGATAAATGAATAATATATGAAAGACCCATGTCACTAACGAAAAAATACCTGAATAGATTCTATCTAAGACTCGAGGAACGGCACAGAAGATAGTAGGTTTCAGCTCCCCTATGTCTTCGATTAGCAATTTAACATCCTGTATATATAATCTCAAATCACGATAGGTATCTATGATATGTTTGATATAAACATGTCGGGTCTTGATACATTGATCCAACAACCAATCCAGTAGACTGATTCACTTAGGCATATTAATACTTTTCTATTCCACCGTTCACTATGAGTATACTCGAAGAACATTTGTAAATGTTTTGTTCTGTAACATTAAGTTTCTAAGAAAATGTGTAGGTGAAGTATTATATCTGAAGCTTTTAAAATATGAGATGAAACATGTCATAAAGATTTTGATTAATTTACGATGCCAAGCGTAACGTAGTCGTTTTTATGATGCTCAGTATTTGAAAAAAAGTGATATCTAATGTTTACTCAATGAAAATTTGATAAGGTAAACTCTTATAAATTGTCAGACTTGTATGTGAAAGAAGACAATGTTTACAATTTTATAACCGCTAAAGATATACACAAAATAAATCACACCCAAAGCAATGATAAAGCCCTATAGATTCTATAAAGTGCAAAAGATAGTGATAGCTCACCCCACGCCAAAAACCTATAGCTGCCCCATGGTGGATGAAGCATTCTTCAATCAACCGATCGAATATATGTGCAAGAGGTAGAAACGAGAGATACACATCGTCTTTATTCAACTATACAACATATATGAGAATATATTAGTAACAAAAGAAAACTACCAACTTTTAGTTTCATTTTATCAATAAACAAAAGGGTGGGAACTTACGGATACATTTGCACTATCTAGCAAAAGATCGACTCCGGCTATAAGTGATACCATGCAATTATTGGAAACAAGAACACCTTTAGGATCACCAGTTGTTCCACTAGTGTACATTATTGTACATATGTCGCTTCTCTTCTTCAATGGTAGGTCAAAGTTTTTATCATCACCCTACGAGTAAATAAAATTCACCAAAATCAGGTTGATGTACATATAATTTGACTAAGAAAAGGAAGATAATCATTAACTAGTACCGTTACATATATATATAGAAGGGTTTAAATGGTTAAGTTTTCAAAGTTTCACCATATGGCAGTTTGACCCTTAATCTTATCAGGCAATGTTTTTATCCATTTTAATTTTATGTCAATGTTTGTATCCAAACTTTATTTTTCTCAGTGGTTTTGTCCCTTCACTTTTATTGTTTTAATTGTCAACTTAACAAAAATTGACATATTAAACAGGCATATATAATAAAAAATATATATGTCGAAAAAATATATATGTCGAAGAAAGAAGTAACAGATAGAAACATTGGCAAAAAATGTTAAAGGATTAAACTCCAAATAGCTGAAAGTTTGAGAGTTAACTTTTAAAAATAGTAAAACAAAGTGACAAGAGAGTACCAATGACAAGAAGTCATTCCACGAATGTATTGCCAATCCAAACTTTTCAGCTTGTTCTCTTTGCTCGGCTGTAACTTTCCCAAAGCTCACAATTGCTACAAAGAAGCATAAAAATTATTACTATATTAGTTTCTATAAAAATATTTACTAAAGTTATAGAAATTAGACATGATGAGTAACTTACTTTTCAGATATTCTCCCGACTTGGGAAATGTTTTGAGCAACTGAACAAACAACGTAAATTTATCAATTCAATTGTTAACTTNCATTGTACAGCCAATTAAAAACATATCTATCAAATTAAATACAATCAATTAAAAAAAAAAACCGGGTTGACCCGGGACACTTCAAACCCGGACGGGTTGAACCAGTTTAATTTGAACCGTTTTCGCCCCAACCTAGCAAGTTGACCGGTTTAAATCGATCCATTTTTTGCTTGGAACGGTTCAACCGGTTGAACCACCCGGGTTGAACCAGGTTTCAAAACATTATGTTAAATTTCCAAATCTTCAAACTTTTATTGTTTTTCGTTTATAACCTATAAACTTTTTTTATCAATAAACTATGTGTCGCTATAAAATCCCGTTGCTATGCACGGGTACTCGTCTAGTATATATATATAGAAGGGTTTAAATGGTTAAGTTTTCAAAGTTTCACCATATGGCAGTTTGACCCTTAAACTTATCAGGCAATGTTTTTATCCATTTTAATTTTATGTCAATGTTTGTATCCAAACTTTATTTTTCTCAGTGGTTTTGTCCCTTCACTTTTATTGTTTTAATTGTCAACTTAACAAAAATTGACATATTAAACAGGCATATATAACAAAAAATATATATGTCGAAAAAATATATATGAGGAAGAAAGAAGTAACAGATAGAAACATTGGCAAAAAATGTAAGGATTAAACTCCAAACCACTGAAAGTTTGAGAGTTAACTTTTAAAAATAGTAAAACAAAGTGACAAGAGCGTACCAATGACAAGAAGTCATTCCACGAATGTATTGCCAATCCAAACTTTTCAGCTTGTTCTCTTTGCTCGGCTGTAACTTTCCCAAAGCTCACAATTGCTACAAAGAAGCATAAAAATTATTACTATATTAGTTTCTATAAAAATATTTACTAAAGTTATAGAAATTAGACATGATGAGTAACTTACTTTTCAGATATTCTCCCGACTTGGGAAATGTTTTGAGCAACTGAACAAACAACGTAAATTTATCAATTCAATTGTTAACTTTATAACAAGATAATGATTATCTGTATATAAAATCGAGCATGATCAATTACCTCAGGGATCTTTTTCTCTTCAACAAAAGCAAGTGGAACTTCCGCATGACAAATGATGAATTCTATCGCATCAGCACCTATATGCAAACAAAAAGATAAAAGTAGATCATAGATACCAGATAAGAAATAAATAAATAAGCATTTTGAGAAAACACGTTGAGCAACAACATTGAGTACTTACCTAAGGTGTCGTATAATGGTACACAATACAACCCATGAGCATTACACGCCTGCATTTAATTGTGAATATTAGAACACTAATCTAATAAGTTCCAACAATAAAGTAAACCAATTGTCATCTAAAACAGCTTGAAACATTAAAAGCGAAATTAATACCTCCATACTAATAACCCATTCTGCACAATTAGCACCGTATATCCCACACCTTCCTCCCTACATCAATCAAGTTCAAATATTAACACTAACTATAATGTCAAACAAGAATTATTAAAAATTATTAAAAAGGAACTAGTCACTCACTGGCTGGATACCGCATGCACGAATAGCATTTCCAACACGTATAACAATGTCATAAACTTGTTTGTAAGTTAACCACTCATACGGTCCATGCTGTAGAGTTAACAAGATACACATAAATATGGTGAAAGAGAAAATGAAATTCAAGGGTCGTAACTAGTGGGCATCAGTATACCTTTCCATTCACTAGTTTACGAGTACCGAGCATATTACTATTTGGGCATTTCTCCACTGACATGCTGTAACATAACAAAAAAACATTTTAAAAACGTTGAATCAATATAACGGGTATAAAGAAACAAGAAACGGAAAATCAAGAAACCCAAAATTAATACATCTTCAAAATTTAATAGTTGATACTTGTGTAAATGACACAATAAGAGCACCAAAACATCCCACCAACCATTGTTTAGTCCATCAAATATTCTAAAAACACAAAATGTGCAATATGTATAATCAAACAGTGACTGGATTAAGAGACAGCATTGCATATTACTATAGATCTTCCTATGCTAAGAAACTCGCGACTCGTGAGGAATTACTTGATATGGATATCATTCATATAAATTAATTTTCTTCACATAAATTTTCTAGTTTTATCCTACAATGTTTTAGTCTTAAATGACGGTGTCAAACAATCATGCGATTTATCTCGTCCACATGATTTCAAACAAGCAAACTCCCATCGGGTGATTCCCTCCTATTATAGTAAAAAAACTAAGATTATGAATCATATCATTGTCGCAGACTTTAGATCCAAAACTCGGTCCTTGTTTTACCCTCAGAACCCATTTTATGCACGTACATAGAACTTAGCACATAGCATAATTCACAATTCAAGAACTCGGGATTGCTTGTTAAAACCTGCTTATACTTTTAATATAAGTTTTTCTAAATAAGCAGTTTCAAGTTGCTTATCCACCCAACTAATCTCACTCAAAATCACACATATGTAAGCAAAATCCCGAAACGCGGTCAAACTGCTTATCTCTTAAAACAAAATACGCAGATAAGCAATTCTAATAAACAATCCCCAAACACTCCTGTGTCTGAACAAGATGACCAAAAAACACATAAAGTTAAGAACTTGCATAAGACATGATGATGATCATCATAATCATCTTGAGACAAAGAATGAACAGGAGTTGCTTATCTACTTATTTTGCTTAGCAGTTTAAGGGTGTTTGGGATTTTGCTTAATCAAGTTTTACAATCTTACCAACTTCAAGAATCAACTATTGTCCTTAAAACCGACAAATTTCATCTCCATACGTGTAGAACAAGGTTTGATCTATTAAACTTAATGTTCATCACTTTCATCAAAACAAAGATCCAAACTTTTTAAAAGGTTACTGCATTTAGAAAGATAAGCAAATTAAGGGTGTTTGNTTTAATTATTATTTTTTAATTTAAAATTTTAAAAATTTGCTTTGTTGATATACTACACAAGTAGAAGTTTAAATAAAAAAAAATATAGATAACGTGCAATACTACACAATTAGAAGATAAATAAAAAAAAATATATATAAGATGCAACTAACAACAGGATTAAATTTTTTAAATGATTATCTTTAATAATAAACAAATATAATTAAAAATCATAAATCAAACAAAACAAAGATTAAATTATTTGTTTTTTAAGAAATAAAAATATATCATTCAAAAAAAATTTAAAAATAACCCGCGCGTGCACGGGCTTTATAACTAGTTCTAGTAAACATGGTTATTAAGATCATGATTCTGATGTTAGGATTTTATGATTTATACAATATTACAATGTAAAAATAATTCTAATTTAAGTAAAATTTTTGATAGCTTAAAATCTTATAGCATCTCGATCTTAATCATATGATCTTAAGATATAATCTGATCCGGTCTTACTTTTGTCAAATCGCAACCTAAAAAACTACAAATTTATGGATTAGGTTTTATATAATTTAAAAAATAACATGTTAATCTTAATAAACATTTCATAATAATCATTTAGAACAATATTTTCATAAATACATATAAAATTTTGTGTTTATAATAAATAATAATTTGTATATTTTTATAGTATTACGTACAGTATTAAGAAAATGACATTATAATAAGATCTTAAGAACCCGATCTTATCTTACGATCTCGATCTTGCAAAGACGAAAATGATCCTAAATCAGATCCCGATCTTTAAAAAGTGATTTATCATATCGAAGAAAGGGGCTTCAAATCATCTTTTATTTGAGAAAAATATTATTTTCGGGAATACTTCAGAGAACGTTATTTAAAAAAAACCAAATTAAACCAATAGGATATCTTTTGGCTAGATGCTAAGAAGAGAGTAAAATGTTAGTCTTGTCACGAGAACTCGTTCATGATCAAGCTTTGATGGGAGAGTTAGGGGTTGTTTCTTTTTTAGGTTAGAATATCTTAGTGCTAAGAGGAATGGGCCCACGCAATATAATAATATTTTTTTTTTGTTAAATCCTCTATATGCCAAAGGCCATCAAAAGCTTAGTACTCCCCACTAAGTGGCTTATATGGAGGTGGACCCCACACCTCTTAGTCTAGAAAAAAAAACAAAAAAAAACAACGGTGTCGCACCTGCGATGAAATAAATGCCAGTATTTTTTTATTTTTTTTAACAAATGTATAGGTTGAATTGTATTTATAATACTTCATAACGTACATTTTATCTAGCGTTTCAAAAAGCAGGTGCGAGTTTCAGGTGTCATAAATTTGTATTGTATCAACTGATTCCTTGAGGGCACGATCATTAATAAAATGTATTAGTCAACATGTTATTTGCTTGTCCGGTCCATCGACACATAGTTGGTTCCTTTTAGGACGCTAATATCTATAGAATTGATCGGTTTATACCCAAAACCCATTTCTTCGGAAGCTTGTTCCGGGGTCCGAAGGACATATTTACATGTGGATGGGTCGCTAGATCGTCACTCGCTCCTTTAAGTTTTTTAAATGACAATTTTGTATATAACACGTAAGATATGAGTTGATAAAAAAATTGATTGATAAACTAAAGACGTATGATTAATTTTGTGTCCAAATATGCATAGAATAATAATATATTGGTTGCAACAAGAAGAGGCAATGTATTCATAAATCAAAAATTAGGAACGAGTTTTAAGTCCCTTAACTTCTTTTATTTAGAAATGCGTATATGTCATGAAAGTCTTTCAACACCTAGGTCTTTTTTGTTTGTGTATCACCTATTTTTTGTACATGGTATAACAAAAAGTTTGAAGGCTTGCAATATGCAAACTATCTTTCATAGCCTACAAGATAACTTGTATAGATGAACCTATTCACTTAAATAGATATGTCATAATCCAGCAACGTCGAATGTATAAAATGAATGTGGCCGTCTATGTTGAAGAAGTATGGATAACAACAATATGTCAGAATTTTTGAATTTCTAACAAATCCAAAATAATAACGAAACAAAGGTTGACATCATATGTTATTAGATTTTCTTGTCATTGTGTCATCTTGTAAATTTAGTTTTTAAATGAAAAGGGTAAACAAACACAATGGATAAATGTCTAGAGACTTAGGATGTGTTTGGCGCGAAATTTATGAAAGCTTGAGCTTAAGCTAAGATAGCTTTAGAAATCTAGTTATGTATAATCGATATGTATAAGTGTTTTGCTAAATATTATGATGCATAAAAAATTATATATTTAGTTAGTTGAAAACAGTTATGCCCAGAAGGTAAGTAATTTATCAGTAAGATACAGACAAATTATACATGTTTGTAAACTTTAAACATAACCTTTAGGTTGCGTTTACCATTTTTCTAAATATAATACTCTTGCGTTCCAATTTAAATATCCATCTTACTATTTTAGTTTGTTTCAAAAAACTGTCCACTTGTACTAAATAATCGTTATAGTTCATCATTTTCCTAATTTATCCTACTTTCTATATGAAAATAATTACATTTAAATGATGCATTAAGTGCATGGTTAAAAATGACATATCATTAACTTGAATCTACATTTGTTATTGTTGGTCCCTTTTACTTGGTTAATGGTTAACTATCGAGTTAATCTAACCAAGTTTCATAGCATAATGTGCATAAGACATGATGATGATCATCATAATCATCTTGAGACAAAGAATGAACAGGAGTTGCTTATCTACTTATTTTGCTTAGCAGTTTAAGGGTGTTTGGGATTTTGCTTAATCAAGTTTTACAATCTTACCAACTTCAAGAATCAACTATTGTCCTTAAAACCGACAAATTTCATCTCCATACGTGTAGAACAAGGTTTGATCTATTAAACTTAATGTTCATCACTTTCATCAAAACAAAGATCAAACCTTTTAAAAGGTTACTGCATTTAGAAAGATAAGCAATCTAAGGGTGTTTGTAATCCTGCTTATCTCAAACATATAGATGACAGATTAAATCAAGGTTTGACCTAGAGATTACTGTTCATCACTTCATATACATTAAAAAAAAATCCAACTTTTTTTTTAACTTAACTCAAAAAACCCAAATACAAAATCCAATCAACTGCCTACAGAATCAAGTAAAACCATAACTAAAAGTCAACAATAACAAAACAAAAAAAAGTCAAACATATCCCACATCTCATAAACCTTAAAAAAAACACAACACAAAAACACAAACCTTAAAAAAAAAATAAAAAAAACATAAACTAGTACTAAAAAAGAAACAGCAGATCTAACAAACTAACCGAAAAACATCCCAACAAGAATCAAGGCCATCAACAGGCTTAGGAAAACCATCTTTAGCGAAGATACTTCTGTAAACCGGGCCCATCGAGGGTCTGCCATCTTTTGCCTCAACCGCCGGTTCAACTTCAACTGTGTATTTTTTTGTACCCATTCTTAACTAACTTTAACAAACTGAATGTGATCTGAGTGGGGGTTGTTGTTGTGGGCGGAGAAGACAGATTCCGACGTTTTTGTACTAGTTATGATAAATAAATAAGGATGGATGGGTGGGTGGTGGCTCGCCTAATATATTGACTTGGTGAAGAATTTATACCGTATAAAATGGCTTCTTTTTTTTCTTTTTTTTCTTTTTCTTTTTTTTTTAATTATTATTTTAAACGTATTTTTGGTTGAATTTTGAATAAAGAACATGGAACCATGGATGTATTTGTCCGTACGTTTAGGAATAGTATATGAGTTTGATAAGTATTTGTATTCGTTCAAATGTTATTATGAGTTTGATAAGTATTTGTATTCGTTTAAATATTATCTTTTATATAATAAAACAAAATATTGGGTACTTTTGTATTTAAAAAAAAAAAAAAAAAAAAAAAAAAAAATCTTTAATTATTATTTTTTAATTTAAAATTTTAAAAATTTGCTTTGTTGATATACTACACAAGTAGAAGTTTAAATAAAAAAAAATATAGATAACGTGCAATACTACACAATTAGAAGATAAATAAAAAAAAATATATATAAGA